>JAGDQP010001347.1:100398-125466 GCA_022664845.1 Lepisma saccharinum | reverse complement strand
AAAAATTGTTTCTATCTTCTCGCCCGTCTGTCCGTACAAAATACGGACATTATAGTAACCCTAATAGTACAGCTAACCGGTGACAAAAGTGTGAAACAGTTCCTTAAGAATGGTGGCGAGATTCAGTTGATAAAGATTTGGATGTTGTTGATTTATTTGTATGTTGTGCCTGCTTTCAACAATGGGAAAGTTTTATCACTCCCAAATTTGAAATATTTTATAAGGTAAGTTTACATATACTCGGGGACAGAATTAGTGGTCAGTATAAAGCAAATAATAAATAATATTGCGTATTGACTGCTATTGCGTTACGAAGCAACCCTTACGAATGATCAAAATGCAGGCTATCTTCCCTACGTACATCTTCATTTTAGGTTTACTTACCTTTTTAAATATTTATTATATCATTAGGGTACAACACAAAATTTATAAATTATTATAGCGTAGCTTAATGGATCTCTCCTTAACTTACGTTATAAAGGAAACATCAATTGAAAGAGCCAGAAAGAAAAGGAAGGAAAATAATAACAAAACAAAACAAATACAATGAGAAAATCTTAATAGACATCCGGTACAAACGCAAAATGCCTTCGTGGATAGACTTCCCCTATTTGTTTGTATCGCAACAGGATTGATGGATATAAAGACTTTTTGTATCAATATTTCTCTCTACTAGTAACATATTTAAAGTTTGTATGGCCAAGCAATTTATAAATTTCTTTTCTGTAGGGCGAAAGTATTTGAACTCTGGTCCATATATAATATCTGCGATTTGTATGTACTCTTTCGGAATTTTACAAATTCGTACAACAGAAAAGCCTTCCATATTATGTAAGTATGAACACACTTATCTATTCTATGTTCAAACGTATCTATTTGTTTACATTTATAACATGTTCTACTTTTTCTAATTTACTTTCCGTATGTTATATTTTCGGTTTCCAATATATTATACAGTAGTTAAAAAGGTAAATCGTGCAAATTCGGGAAGCTTCTCAACAACAATGAATTCTGATATATTGAATGGGAATCCCATTAACTAAATTTATACACAACATCCGGATATTCTGGATTTTCTCTTTCAAACAACATATTGTAAATTTACTTCACCGACAAATTTTCAACATTACTTTGGTGAAGCGTATCTGTATGCGATTTCCAGTAAGGAGTTCGTTAAATACAGCATTTTGTTTCTCCATTGTACGGTGTTTATTGGAGCTATCAACTGTATTATACTCATTACTTGCATTATTGCTTAGCAAGAGAGACCCTGCGTGTATTAACAAACTGAAGCAATCGTTCTGTGTAATAAACGGGCGCGGTCTTGCAATTCAATTATTTTTTTAAATTTAAATCGACCTGTTGATACTTATATGTTATTACATTGCGTTCGTAAAATAGTCCCTTTCCATATAAAGCGACCAATGAACTTGAGGTTCCATTAAAGCGACCAATGATGTACAATGTTGCCAGTCAATTTGTTGCTATTACTTTGTATGGTTTCTTGAACTGAACGGTGCCAGGTAATGCTCAACATTTTAATCAATCTACCATAGTACAAGGTATTATAAACGTGTTCTTGTGCTTACTGTAATACTAAAAAATTCGTTTTATTTTGGTTTAATTGAATACCTGCTGGGCGAAAATGTTTGAAGATCCTGAACACTTTATGTACTTCTTCTGGGAAATTGACTAAAACAGCGAAGTCGTCAACATAGCTCGTTAATATAAATGTTGCACCCATTAAGAATATCCCAGTCAAAGTGTTTCCAATACGTTAGTAAGAAAACTAATACATATCGCATAAAGAAAGGAACTTACCGGACATCCCTGAGATATTCCTCTTTCCAGTTTAGTATCTGGCATAATACGTTTATTGATTTGCAGTTTCACGAGTCTACTTTTTAGTAATATCATTCTAAGTTGTATAAATTTTGGTGGAAAGTTAAGTTTTACCAGAACCGCCTGCAAAAGAAATCCACTTTTAAACTGTCAATTGCATTGGAGACATCTAAAGCCACAACAGCTACTGGGCACTGATGATAAGCTTGCGCTACGTGGATAATTTCTCTAATTTTCATGATTAAGTTTTGGATCTTTTAGTTTCCGGAATACCTTCCTCTAAGGGATTAAGAACAATATGGGTAATGTTGGCCAAGCGCATGGTAATTATTTTCAATAGTATTTTATAGTTGCAGTTATATAAGGAAATTAATCGATATTTTGATATATCGCCAGATGTTTGTAGTTGTTTATTGATAAGAATACCTATAGACTCTCCAAAAGCTGAATTACTTTATTTGGATTAACAAAGTTCATTATACACTTGAGCCAAAATAGGAATTACATTTTTTTAAATATTATCATCCATAATATCGATATTCCGACAGGATCTCCTGAAGAAAATTCATTTAATGATAACAAAACCTTTTCAACTTCCTCTTGCGTAAAAACTTCCTGCAACATTTGACTATTGTTTTGTTGTAATTTATTTTTAAGGTTTACGACCAACAGATCTTGGGGTACATTGTATCCCGGCCATATAACGATTTATAATGAGATAAGTTTGAGGGTATATATATATCTATATATATCCTGCGCGTTGTATATAACATTTTTTGATTGATATATTAATTGGTTATTAATTAACATTAATTAGATAATGCGTGGTATTGCATAGGTGTCTCGTGAATTCCAATCTTATTTAATTTACTGCGAACTATCTTAGCGTGATCTGTTGCATGAGCTAATTTACATAGCAGAACTTGAATTTTACGAACCTTTACAATAACTTCCGGATGTTCTTGCATTTGTTAATAATAAGCGTCAAGAATTTCATAATAATAGGACATTTGTTGTTTTCTATCCGTAGCCTTGTCTCTTGAATAATCATTAGTAGCATAAATAACCGATTTTTCAGTCGTAACCACAAATGTAGAGTGGATAAGTTATGATTGCCTTTTGTGAGAGCTTTATTAAAAATTTCAGTGATTTGATCAATATATTCTTGATCCTCTAAGAGTCTATTCTACGTAAGGGTTTGTGATAAATCGACAGGATAGTATCATCTAACTTAGCATTAATGGCTGAGTGATCGGACACTGCTAGTTTTTTAACATTGAAACATTTCATTGCTTTAGACAAATTCTTAGAAACATACAGTATCTATTCTACTACTTCCGGTATTATACAAATTTGTCTGTAAATATCTATCACCCTAAAAATAACACCAGGTATCAACTAATTGACAATCATTAATTACATCACACAACGCTTGGCTGTAATTGGAAGTATGAGTGGCGTCTGTAACTCGAGACACAGGGCCAATAATAAACTTTTTATTATGTAAAGATTGTAATAATCGAAAGAATTCATTATAAACAAAGTTATTCTTTCTACCGAGAATTTAGTTCCACTATGTAGATAAGAACAGATAACATAAATATGGTCACATTGTACGTAATTAAGTCTCCCCGATGGGTGATTGTATTCCGCTTGGAGGACGAGATTATTTCTTACCGCTATGGCAATGGTTTTCTCTGAATTATTCATGTTATTTCGCTGTATCGTGTAATTATATAACGTAAACTCACTACAATGGACTTCTTGTAAACACTTACTTGCACACTGCAGAATTGAAAATGTTCTTGCAAAAAGACAACTTTTTTAAGTGTACAACCCCCCAATATACATGGAAATTGCTGACAAGATCATACTAATGATGAAACCTGGCCAACCAACAAAACACGCCATTTTCATAGTTTCTTGAGTTTATAGAAGGAATACTAACAAAAAGCTGTCGACTCGGTTTGAAAAAATAAGAAAAACTCAACACATACCTGTTTTGTGCTTGACAAAAACAGAGATTACCCTTCTCCTTCGTTTTCTGTATATTGTAGTGTTGCTTTAGAATCACGTACTTTCGCGTGTGCAACGTCGTAACTTGCTCGCTTCTTGACACTATCTTCCGCTATTTTATCGGGCACAATTTCATCTTTATCCAGCACTTTTTGTCCACTAAAAATGACTCCCAATTCGAGATGAAATTCAGTTTCATTCATTTCTTCATTACGACGTTCACCAAATGGTTCCATTTCACTAACTTCCTCGTTATTAGAACACACCTTTCCTAAAGACGTAAACTGAAACGGTCTTGTGTTCGTATACACTGCTATTTCTCCTTCAACCGGCTGCTGAGCTGATTTGTGCTCCTTCTCTTCTGATACGAAACATAGAGGCTGTTTAGCGGCGTTGTCAAGTTGACCGATCACTTTTTCGTCGACACTTTGTTGAGGTTAAATGGAATCTAAATGGGGAAATTCTTTGAAGGTTAAATTTTCGTTTCTTGCTTGAGGAGGTGAAAATTGATATGGTTCACTTTGCCCATTACTCGTTGTTTGTTTCTCTAATTTCCCAGAGTCGTCGTCAGGCTGGGTAACATTTTCCCCGCTACTGTAAACCAGGGGTAGTTTTGATTTTGACTGAATTTGAATCGGGAAACCACAAAGTGTAAAAAATTGTAGCAGTTCAGTGTAGAGTTTGTTGAAAACTATTAATTTTCGGCCAGAATATATCTTATATCTATGTGGTCGAAAATCGAAGCGGAATAATCTTTGAAATCTGACCAAATTTCTGGAAGGTATGAATAATTTGTTGATTGTCTATTTCAGCTGGCACTGTACTAATTAATGCAGCAATTTGTGCACTTTGATCAACATCTACGGGTAACTCGTAGATATTTCCGTTTTCACTGCAATGAAACACACCATTTTCGAGGATGAACTTCGAACATAATTTCATGGAACTTCAACCATACGCCATACGCTTTATAAAATTCAACTTTTTGTTGAGCATAAACGAAATTTGGGGAATCGCTGATCTCACAACAGTTTTTGTACCAGGTGTGACGTCACGACTACTATGAGACATTTCGGCATCATCATTGAGTGCTGGGTAGCATCGCCGTGACCTGAAAATAAATTTCACAACAGATTTGGAATATGGCGGGACGTGTAGTGGATGATACGGCATTAAATTTTGTGTAAATTTTGAGAGTATCACCAGGTATTAGAGAGTATATTTCTTCCTTGGTATCACGATGATAGCGTGCGGGCATCTAATATTTATCTATTAGGTAGCTACATAACTATTTTGAGGTTGGTTATTAGCGAGTTTATTTGCTCATCCTCGTTAATTACTTGCAGTATTATTTGGATTGAGTATAGCCAAAGACTAAATAATTAGTCTGTTATATGGCTTGTACTTTGCCGTGATTTGAAACCTCCAAATGGACCAAGTTGATTGGAGTGATTCAAAATAGCTTCGTTGTGTATAAATCATGAACTCCGTTGGATTACGTTAGAAATATTAAAAATAATAATGATACGTGGGTTTTCGTAACACTTTGGATTGCTGGATGTCGCTGTGTGTTTTAAGAAATGTCTCTGATAACTATTTACAAAGACATGAGTTGTATACAGCGTACATATGAGTCAATACCTGGCGAAAGCTGGAGTAGATAAAGAAAATTTTATTTTTCATCTTCTTCAAACTTAAGTCAGCTTCTGGCCAATATTATACGTTCTATACAACTCGTTTCTTAACAAAAAGAATCTCTGGCACTGCCATACCCACAATCTGACAGAAAATCCCTTACAGAAACCTCACTATAATGATTAATTCGTAAAATACACACCCGGTTGATTTGGAGATGGATATGGTGGTACGCGGAGGAACACCAATGGCGTAACACTCAGATGGCATTTATTCTAGCTTTTGCCTTCTTTTATTGTTTACAAGTTAGCTACAACAGGTTGGTTTAAAAAGTCAGGTTAGGATATATCCGCGTTTTGAAATTTTACACAATTGACAGTATCTCTTACTCCCAATCTTCACCCACGGAAGCTCATCTAGTTTCACGTATATCTACGTCTTTCACATTTATTACACTTCTTCATAACTTGATTCCAAAACTTACTCTAATTAACGTTTCAACACTCTTACAGAACTTCTTAACATTAGTTTTCTCCTGTAAATTTTACTTTTTTTGAGTAGGTAAAGTGAATCTTACCCTTTTCCAGATGCATATAATGCACAACGTGATGTACAATCAAAGGATGATGCCGTTATACTCGCATATCTCCTTGATTTTATTTCATATTCTGCATTTTACGCATGTGATATAAGGAAAATAATGTATGAACCATATTCAATCAGTATAGCAAGAGTAGCTAATAAAGAAAATTGCTCTATTTCATGATAAGGTGGAACCCAGAGTTTGGCCCTTACTTTCACACTAGTTTTGGATTCTGATGCCTTATAATGTGATAAAGAGTTTTCCCGTTTCTGTAATTTCTATTCAATCCATGATTCTTCATTGTTTTTTCAAGCTTTTACGTTGTGGCTGCCCTGCTGTCTGAGTGTGAGACTAAGTGATTATTATTATTATCATTTTCCTATTTGTTTGTTGCTCCTACTGATGTGTCGGTAGCCTTGAGTTCTTGAATGTGTCTATATGTATGGTTAAGTTTGAGTGTGCTCGACTGTTCTTTATTATTATTATTCTCAACTTATTCCTTGCCGTTATATTGTAAAGGCGGTGTCCAGACTTCAGACTACAGACTCATAGTACTTAAAGAAATCTAAAATTTATACATATGAGTAATTCGCTATTCCTAAAAACGTAGCCTTAATAAAGAACATAGAGCTTTCTTTCCAGGTATACAAGTTCGTATCTCGGTTTTATATTTGTAGACAGTTTGTACAAAATGAGTTTCCACCATGGTAATAATTTTACATAGAGTACAAAAGTACTTTGGTAGTAATGATATTTCGTAAGGTGTGTGTGTCAACTATTACTGCGTGTAACTTGCCAAACATATGCTCTACAGTTAGGTTTCTCTCTTCGGTTCTAGTTGTCTATACCTATTGTGTATTCGATGGTACATGTTCAATGCATTGCCAACTATGTTGTTAGTACTTAGGAAGCTTTGGAAAAGAGGGAATTCCTTCTGACAAAATGTGTGTAGAGACTTTAAAGGTAGGCTACATGCTATTTTTGTGATGTTGCACATATATCGTTACAGTTTCAAGTTAAAAAGAAACACTTTTTTTTTTTCAAATGTTGTTCGTAAAACGTCATTATTTCTTTTCGCAACTTTGGCTCGGGGAGACTAAAGTTTTTAATAAGATAAAGATAAAATGAATTGTATGGACGGTAACAGCACAAAGGTTTCTATAATTTACTGAATTATTCCCGAAATTTTACTACATGATAACAATGGTTAGTGTCAAATACGGTTTTAATATTTTATTTCTTGCAATACTTTTAAACTAAGGATAATTTAATTTCTTATTTTTTCTACACACAAATTCTTGCACATTCTAAAACCAAATGGTTATCGTTGGAAGGATCATTTCCATATTTGAAAATCTTACTTCTGTTACCAAAGCTCATGACTTGTAATCTTTAGAAAAAGTTCTTGGATAACAACGCCTCTCTTCCATGACTTTAGTTCTCGCAGTCAGTCAAAAATGTATTAATACAACAGTTGCAATAAGCAAATTGAAAGCAAAAAGATGGCTATGAACATTTGCGTTCGTTAACTACTTTGTCAACCGTCCTGACTGAGTATTTCCGTTTTTTCCCTCAGCCACAACAGGCAAATGCTGGGATGGCACCTTCAACATAGGGCCTGGCCGACACGTTCCCGAATCCTTTCCTCTCCCTATCTCAGCCTGAGCCTTAGATGCCTAAAGGCCATAAATAAAATTTAATTCACATTAACTACTCTGTTTACAATTTTTTAATGAAGTTAATTAATGTAGTTTCCCCTTTTCGCTCATTTTAAACATTGTAGTAAAATGTCCCGTATTTTCACTTTTTCAACATAACAACTCAAATTCTACTGTAGCCCAAATACCAGTAAAATATACTATATGTACTTTAAGTTTTCATGAAAGAAAAGTGTACTTTTCTGCGGCTGTTCCGAATAGGGACGCCAAATATTTTATTATATCGATATGAAAATTGAAATGATACACATCACTTACGTAAGGCAATATCAGGGCTTTATTTTATCACTAATTATAGATAACATAATCTCCTCCCACCCACATGCACTTGAATCTTCCAGCAATGCTCCCAGAATTCGTTTACAGTACGTTATGTAGTTTAATTTCTCACACAGACTATCCGCCATTTTTTGGACAAAAACTGTTGTTAGATCAGCGATTCCCCGAAATTTGGCATTCGAAGGATCCGCTGTGAGCCGCTCACCGCGCTGAATGCAGACATTATTTCAAAGTTTTCCTGTCTACTGCCCAGCAATCGAACAAAACTGAACATGACATATTTGGAACTGTGTTCATTATATGCTTATGAAAATTGAGGTGGATGATTGAGAAATAAGTTCCTTCATAATTGTACATGCGTTTATTAAAATTTTGATACCGGTTTCTGCAAATGTGTAAGAAGTATATGAGAGAAATTCACTTTATTTTGATCTTTAGCAGCATGCATTATCAAGGTTTATCTCTAAAGTTTTAAATCATCATTCAATAAAATTATTTACTTTTAGCTATTCAAGAAATTTACCCTTCTACACACGAAATTTTATCTTGTACTCACGTTTTTATAACATTTTACTCGCGAAATTTAAAAATCTTTATTCACGAAATTCTACTGTATTTACCAAGACAGCAACCATGCTCTGTTTTGGCCTCTTGATTTCAACCTGTTTCTTCTCAACCATTATCAACGTCGAATAAACCAATGAACGGTAGACATTTCGATACATTTACAACGTTAAAATTACGTTTCGGTAACGTTTAATCCACGTATTTTCAACGTATGTGTGCTACTGGGGAATGCAACATGTTGACCACAGTTTAAGCGTATATTAGTCTATGGTGAAAGCCAGTCACACCTATAATGCACTCCTCGACAACCAGCACTCGACACTGAAAGACAAAGATAAAAGCAGCGAAGCGAAGAAGTCTACCAGAGAGCTCAACGTTACACACTGGCGGAAACAACTTTTAATACTTGATGTGACAGGTGCTTTTTCAATTTCTCTATACAAAACACAAAAAAATAAATTTATTTTAATTTCTTTAGGCAACTGTGGCTCAGGCCGAATGGATGATGATGGGATGAATAGGTGAAGAAAGTGGGAGGAAACGGGAAGACCCCAAGAAAACCCACAAAGCACACGGAAAGATACACTAGAAACTGGTTCGGTGTTTCGCGAGGCGCCTAGCACTTACAAAGCAATTTTTACATGACTCAAAACTCAAAAGTGAATGAAGTTTACTTTTGACAACTTAGGGAAGCTTAGTAAATCAAGCCAAAAAGGTTTAAACGAGATCAGTTTAATTTACTAGAATCAAGGTTGAAATAACCTTGACAGTACAAAAAACATCGTACTTCTTAAAAGAAAAACATACCCTGGATGGGATCGTTCCGAGAACCCACAGCACACTAATCCGACGCTGTTTCACCAGACCACGAAATCACCCCACCTAGCTGGCTTTCCAAGTGTTATTTTACATAGTTCATCAGATCGCAAGATACCAGTGTTCTTTTTAGGCATGTTTTCGGAGGATCTTTGCCTCCCGGGGAATTCAACCCACACCTCCGAAGGAATTAGTCTCAACACTTGTATTACTGATATGTATGCTGAAATACTTATATAATAGCACATTCTATAAATATTGTTCAGGTTATTTTGATGTTAAACAAGGAACGTAACAAACAAGGAGCTTACGACATATTGTTAAGTCCCGGTAACATTATTATTATATATTTTAGCACATTGGAGTCAATATACATTATATACAATTTTCGTGAACCTCCGTCCACGAACCCCGCGAATAAAATCTTCTGTAAGAAACACTGCAAGAGACGCCTGTAGTAAAATGGTTTGGAGCTGGCGAAGGATAGCTTACGGCCAAGCAGTCGCGGCACATGATGGAACTTCAAAGTATCAAAAGTGCAACGAAACAAAATTGAAATAATTTTCAAGCTTTCTTGCGTAACTGTTTGTTCCAACAAGTTTCAATTAGGTTAGTTATAACAACCAAGGCACTTATGTTGTTCCAACAAGTTTGTTTGATGCTTGTTTGCTACGTTCAACACAATATCAAGTATGACTAGCTCAAAGTAGTTGACTGACAACCTCGTTGCAAATTGTCATCTTATCTGGGTAGTATTTGAAATAATTTATATGATGTATTGACAAAATTAAAATTACCCATTATTAAGTTATTTAGATATTATTTATTGCTTAAACTAATTTGACCCTTAACAGATTATCGGGGAAGAAACAAAAATAATACCCGATTTATCTACTCAGACCCTATGAGCAAAATGTTGGTGGCCAATGTCGAGCCTTTGGCGGCAAAATCCGCGCCGACTTCGGCTCAACGACCGGACGTTGCAAAAAATTCCACGTTCTGCCTACCAGGATAGACCTCCGTTCACCCGCCAAAACCCCAACTTCCATCCACTGAATCCCCAACCAAAGAGGAACTTTTTTTTAAGTTCACCTCATTGATATCTTCACGGAGAGTTATTGACAATGATTGCTATACGTAAATTAATTGGACTTTCTGACTTTGTCCATTGGCTTAAGATGATGATACGTGAATTACTTGTAAACTGTCTGCAGCGGGACTTGAACCTAGAACCTTATGATTTGTAGCTAGTCATTATGGATACATCTTTCGAGTTACTCTTATTTTACTATTCCTTTTATGTTACGAAGACTGCTTCTGAAGTAGAGGCATGCGTATAGACTTCAATTCAATGCTGGGAAGGCTTATTAAATATTGTATTAGAGCTATGAAGCTCTAACACAATATTTCGTTCATCTTTCGCTCTCATTGCCCCCCGTTAGCTAATTAACAACATTTATATATGGCAGTACGGTAATGTAATAGACACCTCACCGCAAATCGATCGGTGAGATCACCTTCTCTAGAATTTTGAAATCAAAGAATAAGTATCCAGAAAAGTTGGGCGGAAATACTTTATCCCCCTACAAATTCCCGACGTCGCATCTGTTGGTGAGAGGTTGAAGGATGAAGAGTGTCAATCCACAAAAAAAGTATTTTATGAGAATGACCAATAATGCTATTATACTGATTCCTTACTAATTGAACTGTCAATATTCTAAATAGGTTCCAAAAGTAAACTTGTATAAACAAGAAGTAATGTAGTAGGCTATAACTACAAAATTCTCAAATAGATAAAAAAAATGTCAAACAAATTATTACAACAAAAATATCAAGATAATTATACTTATCAAAAGTTATCAAATGGTATTTCTCAGAACAATAGTTTAATTGTTATTTTAATTCAATGGAATGTTTTCAGTAAATAGTAAAATGTAACAAATGACGAAATCTGCAACACGATTCTGACAATAAATAACATAATTAGTATATTCAGGAATTTCCGCCGGATTTTCGATCAAGCGGGGTGTAATTTCTCGCTGGCGGGGATGGTGGTCAGGGGATTCGAAGTGATCAGCACGGCTTACGAAACGATCGTCGAGTTCAAAATAAAGCACAACGGGACGAATATCCGAAAAGAGTTTTATTAGTAAAATTTCAGATATACGTTGTGAAAATCTAAAAACACCTTATGTTTTAACGTTGTTTATGCCCACCTGTTTAATCTTTTTCAGTTGGCCAAAACAGAGCCAAAACATAGTTTCATTAGATTGTCTACAATCCTAAATGTACGGTGAAAGGTGTTTCTCTGCATATGAAACTTTACACGAGCTACTTGTGGTATAGTTATAACATCCTGCGTTATGCCACGTATCTGCGTACCTGACTATAATTTTTGCATTCGTACTCAGGATACTTCTATCTATTAAACTTATCTGAGAGCCTATGTCTATTATTGCGTTACATGCCTTACTGTTCACCATTACCTTAACATTAGGCATCTCGTTCTTGATTTCCAATGGGCATTTGACAATTTTAAACTTTGCTGTAGATGCGCCTTAGTCAGCTACAGCACAACTTAGTTTAAACATTGCCTAATTGGTTGATACAAACATGCGTCTTTCGTGTGATTTGGTAATCCACAGTTTGTGCAATGAATTGTAATCGTGGACCTTTGTCTTACATTTTGTTGTACTTCTTCATTCGGATATTGTATGGCTGGTACCGTTGGTACTTGTGGACTTTGATGGTACGTCTACTGCTGATAATTTTGTTGAGATGACCACTGTTGTGGCTGGTGATTTGATTGATACCCTTGATCGTATCCTATATTGTTATATCCACCTCGTGGATATCGTTCGTTTACCAAACCTCTGCCACGTGCACGTGCATTTCCGCGAAAATTACCTTTGTTGCTCGGACCGCCTCGACTATTGTTATTTCCATAATTATTTTGTTAGCTGTTATTTTGATAACCATTATTTTGGTAACCACCTCTTTGTGTATTATCTCGATTTTGTTGGTTACCTCGCTTGCCACGAAAATTGGCACGTTGATAATTTTCGCCTTGTACGTTTCGGGTCCATTGTTGACCATGCTGATTACCTCTAGAATTATTATGGAATTTTGAAGGACTATTTCTAATCATAAGCGTTAATTTCTCTAATTGTTTTGTTATATCCTCGGTTGAATCATTTTTCGCCTTATCATTTTTGTTCACAGTTTTACGTTTTCACTTATTTTTATTTTTGTCCTTTTTAGAAGGTTGTTTCCGCTGTTTTCGTTTTCTGTACTTTGGACTTTCATCTGCAGAAGATCCGGAGTCAGAAAATGCTGATTCCGCTTCTGTTGAATACTTTGATGATTCTTGTGACTCAAGGTCAGATTGCTTTGATGTTTTGCTTTCACTGTGAACAACCTGTCGACGTATGCCTTTTACAAGTTCCTTCAAGGTTAACTTAGGCCTCTGAGATCCTTTTAGCGCTTGTTTACGCCTCTCGATATTTAATTTATTGGCTTCTACACTTTCTAATGCATATAATAATTTATCAACTGTTTGAAAAACATGAGTCCCTACTCTGTCCATAAAGTAGGCAATAAGCCTGCGCCTATGATTTTAACCTGGTTTCTTTCTTCCATGGTTGGCTCATAACGATGAATGAGGTACAATTTATCGAACACATAGTCTTTTACTGACTCATGTCGTTCTTGAGTTCGGTCTCTTAAGACTTGTCCTCCGTCAACATTTGGACTTACTCGAGTAAATGCTTTAACCACATTCTCTTTAAATTCATTGTAAGACAGTTCATTCCAATTTCCCTTTTGGATCCGTACCTGTAACCAGTTCCTATCTATCCAAATTAAAAATTCTTCAATATCTTCTTTACCGGCGTCAAATTTTGGAGTGCCAAAGCTATGATTGTGAATCGTAATATAATTATTGTTGACAGGTGGTGGCGGGGGTGGCGGTGGATTTTGTTCCGTCATTTTAGTTTTATTTTTCGCTTTACGCGCTTCTTGTCTTGTGAAATAAAACTTTGGAGGTGATTGTTTTTCTGCTTATCGCTTCGACCTAGGCGTGCTTACGGAAGTGGCTAGCTCGTACAACGCATCGAGAGAGAAATCTAATTCGTCAGCAAATTCTTGATATCTTTCACGTTTTGACATATCATGGTTGTATTGCAAGGCATCCTTTCTCGTTTATTAGTTCCGCTGTACTTGCTACTTTTATGCTGTTACATTAACTTCCTATTAATTACAATTTAATGTATCTCGATTACCGACGTGCACCGACTATAACACTAAATAAATACTAAGATGGTACACTTAATTGTACTACATAATAACTAATTTTTAATTAACGTGCATCAATCATTAATTATAAAACGATTCAAGTTTTGGAGTTTGTTGTAATTATGACAATCACGTACCGCAATTAACATACCGACCTTAAACATTAATATGCTACAGGGTTCGCTACTACGCTAAAACAGGGTTTTAAAGCAAACCAGCAATATCTCCACCATGTGTATGATCCGTTGGATCGTCACATCTAGTTCTTAATTTTGGTCTTACTGTGAACTAGAATTTGTGATATGTCTAATATCGCAGAATTAAGCTCAGATATTAGTCACGATAATATGCTATTGCGTTGTGATGCAGTCTTTGAGCTTTGGAATGGGTCCAGAAATGGTCGACTTGAACATTTATGAATGCATTCCAATGAGCGCTAAGATTTGTAAATCAGCTTAATCCAGTTTAAGTAACATGAGGATGTTGAACATAAAATCACACTTCAAATTAATGCAACGCGTGGATAAGTAAAGACTAATTTACAATTAATTGAATTACAGAACAATTAATTACTAACACTGGAATATGAAATAGAGAACCTCGAGTACCAACAAATAGCTCTAAGGGGAATGCGTGAAGGTCTTATGACAAAGAGACTTACTTGAACTATCGTTGTCTTCATCGATGTGTCTTGTATAGCTAATACCGAGAGAGTGGGAGGAGGAGACCTGATGTCTCACTCTTTCAAATTTTCGGATCATGACAAGCAATTTAGAAAATACACTTGTCAGTGACATGAGATTAACGAGTCTCGATTCATAGAACGTCATCCTTCACGTCACAGACTTTCAGGCAATCACCTTATGCCGTCTACTGGTTCAGCAATATTCTATTGTCGTATGTTTTCAAAAAATGCGGAAATATTAGTCTTTGCTCGCGTTGTCACCTTTATTTCTTATTGTACATATTTTCTTATTTTCAAATCCATATCTTAGAAGGTTTTTATGTTACATTCCTTTAAGCTTGTATAAATTATTATACAATGAATAAAATATACTTTTGTCTAACTTCACAAAGTTTATGCGATCATAATATTCAAAATGATATGTATGGTATGAAGAACGAATACAAGAATGCTTTTTAGTATTAAATAACTCGTTAACAGCAACTTAAAATACGTTTCTGACTGATCTCAGCCGTATTGTCCTCTGAACTGGAACTTCAAAGCAAAAGACCGATATACTGCGAGACAACTAGCCTACATATCAGCAGTAAAGCTACTCTTCCTCTACTTACTACATTACACAATAGATGTCACCCACAACAAGATCAATTTATTATTTTCACCTCAACACTCAATATGTCGCCTTAGAAAGACGCATAATTATGAAGTGAAATCTATATCATAGGTGAATAAAATGAACGTTACATAAAGGCACTATGAACAAAATTACAAAACTATCTCTACATCCAATCCAATACAAACTACCGTATTTGCCGGTGTATATGACGCACCGTCTTTTTGAGGACGATTTTCGGAGGAAAATATCATGTACGTTAAAATTCCATGTTAGGTATTTTTTTCATTTTACTTAATTTAATGGAACAAAAACGGTACAGCTATAATTTACATATGGATATCACAAAATGTAAAAACATGTAAAATGTACAAGAATTCCATAATTCCTTCTAAAAGTACCTCTGCCAGAAATATGGTAGTAAAGAACACGAAAATGTTTGGCCTCATTGGAAGAGTTCATTCGTCACAGTCACTCCGACCATCGGAACTTGAAAGTTCATCACTTATCATATCAGAAACAGTGCTATAATTGTTTTGAAACAGTATGTCATCTTCAGAACAATTTGGAGCGTTACTGATTCCACTTTTTTTTAAAATGATTTGATGACAGTTTCTTTTTCAACTCCATCCCATGATGCTTTCACCCATTCACATACTTGTGAGATACTGAGTCTCTTCCTTCTTCCTACAGGAGTAACATCGAAATCAGGAGACTGCATCAATTTATTCCACTTCTCCCTCATGAGTCCCTTAAAAGATTTGTTGATACAAACATCCAATGGTTGAAGGTGGCATGTCAGCCCTTCTGGGATTACGGCTATGTGCGTTTTCGTATCACGCAGTTTCTTCTTGACTGCGTCTGTTTTGTTTGCCCGGAATTTATCCCAAACAAGTAAAGGTTTCCTCACTAATCCACCAGGGCACCTAGACCACACCTCTCCTATCCAATTTTTCAATCCATCTTTTCTCGTGAACATGAATCTCTACTTTACTTGGCATTTGTTCCTTTGGTAATGTCTTTCCTTTGAATATCAAGAACAGCCTCAATTTTGTTCCATCAGCACATGATAACACAACAGTGTAACAAGTCTTTTGATGGCCAGTAGTTTTCACAGTTACAGTTTTTGAACCTTTCGAATCAACTATTTTATTTGAAGGCACGTCAAATGTAAGAGGGACCTCGTCCATATTTGTTATTTGTGAAAGTTCAAAATTTTCGCGACGTCTGGCCTCAATGACGTATCTGTGAAACCGAAGTTGTCCTCATATTCATCAGCCATTTTTTGTGCAATTTTTGTTTTAACACGCATAGAAAGAAAGGCTACTTCTTCTCATGAATCAGAAACACCACGAAACTGAAACTGAAAAATCATTGATACTTCTTCCATCTGCCATACATTTTGCCTTGTGAATTATCATCTTTGTAGACACTGATATTCCAGCCCTTCTTTGGTAAAGTACCCATGTTCTTACGTCTTTATCAAGTTGTGACCACTTCACGACTCCTTTGCGAAGGTTATGTTTGCTGCGATTTGCTTCCTTGAGATCATTTTCTTGTGTTCTCCAGATGCGAATAATCTTTTTCGTTGGTGGTGGTCCAAAATGACGTTCTGCGGTTCTATTTCTATTCTCGTTAGCATACTTGATAACTTGCAGTTTGAAAGATATCTCGTAACTATGCATGCGGGAGATTGCAACAACTCTCCTGCATATCAAAGACTGAAGTACACCAGGAGAACACTGACACTGCTCTTTTGTTTGGTTGAAATAATCATTAATATATCACATAGTTCTCAGAGGTTCAACAATGCTCTGAAATCGTCTTGTCAGTTTTTGAATAAGCAATAGTAGTTTTTTCATCATTCTTAGCCATGTAGATTTAATAGACAATGCGAAACATTAAAATTCTATGTTTAGATAAAGATAAAAAATCAAGCATACAAACTTCGCAAGCATATTCCTTGCCGAAAAACAAACAATATTTTCGGCACTTGTGAAATACAATCTTACGTCAGCAATATCTTAGATCCTACATTCAAAATAACAAAAGAAATGTAACGGAAACAAAGGCGGTGAAATACGACACTTCAAATTCAACATTATTGTTAATGTGCTTACACAATATTGTCTATAGTTGTTTGTATTTACCGGCGTATAAGACGATGAGAACGATTTTCGGGGGAAAAATGCATCTTATACGCTGGCAAATACGATAATTTCATGTTTATTACATTATGATGTAACGATCTCAATAATTGGTTCGGTTAGAATTCATTTCTATATTCTAGGTACATATCTTTCTCACATTGCCTGGTATAATGTACCGGGTTCTAGATATGATTGAAAATGACATCCGGTATTGCCAACTTCACATTTTCATTCCCATTGTTTTTCAATCCATAGAACTGACAAAAACAACGTTTCATGTATTATTCTTATAATTATGATTCATGTTTCGAACTAGACTATTGTGAATAGTAATTGCTGTAAATTATGCCTAACTGGAAAACTAAACACAGATACTCAAAACACGTCTAAATCATGAAAATGAGTTTCATTCCATGGAGTTGACATTAAGCATATTTTAAGCTATAGCACATAAATATTAGCAAATTATAAAAGTGCACATAAATTAGCCCAGTAATAAGAAGTGCTTTAAGAAGCAAATTGAGGCAAAGCAAAGAAATTTATTTCGAGCAAATCTTTATAAGAAACTATACAGTTTCACAAAATGCCTTATTTCTGGAGGATGACCCACTTACGTTGCTTCTACGTGATTGGATGTGGTTGGTATGTCGCGGTAATATCAACAAATTCTATTTTGAGTATGAAGAGCATTAAAAAAGCTCCTAGAAAACAGAAGGCCGAGTATAACCGGTGAAAAATAAAAATAAATGTACCCTGTGTAATTTGAACTTACGTTAAAAATTTATATACGTAATAAGAAAAAAGAATTGAAGTACAATAGCCATACGTTGTAACCACATCGACCACGACGATACTATTGTATTAATGTGACTTCCTGTGCTACTAATTCAAAGCAAGTTTAACCCGGACTTCTCTTCTGATTGACTTTTGTATTGAATGATTTTACTGGGAAACTATCCCAGTAAGCCAAATGACGACTCCGACGGTGTCCCGACCAACCAACAGTCGGGAAATAGTTAATTGGGGGAAGATCGGCGCGGCCCATAAGTGCCGTTTGGTCATCTGCCATTTTCCGGCCCACCGTCGGTCCCCCGGCTTGCCGGTATAGGGACGTAACCCCATCAAGCACCCGCCCGCCGACGTCGTCTACTTGTCGTTCGTCTTTTTCAAAACCCGACGTCGGCCCACCTTCGCCAACCAAATGTCGACGTCGCCTGTCTTACTGGGATGCTACATGTTCTTTACCTGCAAGAAAAAAAATCATGAATATTTAAAGTCAAAATAGTAGCTTCTCTTTGTTTGTTGAATTAGTATCAGCATAGGTCAAGCCTAGTCATAATAAACAAATGTTACAAGTTAGTTTTCTTCTTTTACATTTCTAGGCGTCGGCTAAAGGCAAAAGACATACCTCCGATTAGCCTCTTTCTGCAAAACAATCCTTCAATTATTGGTCTGGATCTGTGCTATAATGTGTTAAGAAACGATGGTGCGCTGGAGATTTCTAAACTTCTGCTGGTAAGTGTGTGGTTACTTCGATTGATAGAGTTGTTGTTTTCCAGAAACGACCCATGCGAGATGCGATCCCGGCTAAGGTTATTAATGCGGTTGCGAAGCCTCCTCGTATGGCTTCTCAGGTTTACGTTGCGTGCGATCAATTGAATTAACTAGTTACCGAGCGGAGCAATCGGAAGGTCCTGGGAACGATCCCAGCGGCCGCCCATCCTTACAGGAGATTTTCCTTAGTCATACCAGGAAAATGACTGGTATTATGATTGACATAGATGGGTCCTACGAACTAGCCCCTGGTCGACTACCTTCCAACACCCTTTCTCCTCCTCTAACCTGGACTGAACTTGAAATACCTAAAGGCCACAAATAAATTCAATCAAACTTGCCTTTGTTGTGTGATCGATCCCGCCGGTGCCACCTGGATTCCATCCCGCACAATTGCCCAGCCAACTTGGTTCGAGACGACGATGAAAATTCTTCCTTCAAAGTTACGCATAATCTTTAGAAACTGTTCCCATATGCTCTTGTAATTTAAATATATGTGAGGCAAGCCCTCACACCGCACGTGCGTCGTTTCTTTTAAAAAAGCAAGCAACAACTTTGTATACTTTGTGTTTTGGGGCCATCTTAGTAACTGCAAACTTCAACCTTTCACGATGCCATTAGCTGTTAAGTTTTAAAATCCACAAACATCAATCGCCGGCCGGGATTTGAGTTGGCAACAAGCCTCAAGCCTAAGAAACATGTTGGTAAACTAAGGTAACCAGACGTCCCCGTTTCCTGTGCGATATTGTATTTTAGTTTGGGATTAAGGTTATGTTAACTTTATGTCGTTGTATCGTTATGTTAGCTAAAGTTCGATGAGGTAATCTAAGGCCTTAACAAAAGTTACATAAAGGTCATAAATAAATATCCCTATCAGCACAGGATATAAGGCCAATACGAGGGAATAACGCTGATAACGATCATGGTTGGCCGTTCTGATAAACATCGATCAATATTGGCGTGGTACGATATTTCGACATTGAATGCTATTCCTTAAACTTAAGAATATGTTGTATTTCAACCAGAAAACAAAGGGGAAAAAGCTTATCAGTTTAAAATACATAGTTTAGAGAAACACCACTGTGTGGAAATCTCACCGCGCGATACCAATTGACATGGCTCGAAATCGTTCGAAAGAGTGTGATGTGAACGTGCGCATAATGTTTCTACAGTAGTTTGTTTTTCAAGTGTTGCACTTGTGGATCTCAGCTGGAAAGAAAGTTCGCGAGGTCTGAGTAATAGTCATAAAAATAATTCGAAATCCTGTAGAGTAAACATTGCCTAGAACTTATGCAATGTTCTAGTATTCATGGCCCGCCTGTAATGTATTTTGAATTGACGTATTGGGATATCGATTAATATCGGAAGAATATGTTCTCCGGTAGCGATTAATCGGATTATTATCGGTTCAATACCGATTGACATCGATCTCCGATAATCGGCCAATATCGGCAAAACGTTTGTCAATCGTTATTGTTTGCCAATATGTCGCAATCATCCGATATTCATCTCGGCTATATCGTTGTGCTGCTGGAGATAAATATAACGACGTAATCTACATAGTTTAGGTTGTAGACTAGGATAATTTGACTATTCAACGCCTGAGGATACCCTGAACATTGACATGAACAAAAGTGATAGCCTACCGGTACTTTTATACGTAATTCAGTAACTTCACTGCGCAAGAGAAACAAAACAAAATAACGAAAGTAACGATCATAGACGAAGAAAATCACAAACAGTTTAGAACAGAACATTGTGTTATAAAACTGTTAGTGCAGTGTTGATAATCATAGTTACAACTTTTTTCCTCTGCGGTGTCCGAAATAAACCTGTAAGAAAGTTCTTTCCTTGTATTTATGAATGCAAACAAATGTCGAGGAATAGAAAATGATCCGAAACTTCTCTGCTGTTTGGGTTATATTTTCGTATATCTATTTCCAGGAGAATAAACAACTTGAGAAGTTAAATATTATGTGTAATGATATTGGTGCTGAAGGAATGTCTCACCTTGAAGCTGTTTCAAGTCAATGTTTCTTAAGATCTCTAAGAGTCAACGGTAACAAATGTGGCACTGAGGTAAGTAAACGAGACAGAATATATTATTTTGCTTCATCGTACTTAAGTTACTATTTATTCTCGTTTCTTCGAAGGTATAAAAGATATGTATGTAAAAAAATATGAATAAGAGTGAAGCAATATGCATCATACTAGTAGGCAAGATTCGATATAGGAATAGGGTTACCATGCGCTCTCTTTTACCCGGAAATGTCGTCTTTTTTAAGAGTAAAATGAGTGTTCGGGCGAATTTTCTCCGACAATGAAATTGTCCGGGTTTTCTACCAATTCGAGAAATACCGTAAGTTGAAATAAATAGTCCCATCTCGATTCTTACAAATATTTAACCAAGTTCTGGAGCAGCTGAAGTTGCCCTGATTTTGCTTCTGCAATTTGATATTTTTCTATCGTAACCATTATTATAGGGAAAATAGGTATGTTCCAAACGTGTTGATGAATTACAAAGATAAGGCTCGTCTGTGATTAAGATGCAGTAGATAATATTCAATATCAAAACGTCCATTAAAAATAGATTAGTTTCCAAATGTATAATATAAATGGAGGAGGGTGGATATGAAGAAGGATGAGGAAAGTTCCATCAGCAAGTTCCAGAACTTTACTCTTCATGTCTTAATTACGTAAATATGTGAGTTAGACAGTTTGAGAAAATATCTTATATTACTTATATGAATTTAAATAGTTCATTAACATGGAAGAACTTTCACTTTGTCATAGAGTATGTTGTAACGATAGGAGTATCATGTTTATATTGATGATTTCTTCTACCTTCAAAAGTTTGTGAAGGAAAATAAAACTCAAGACTTTTCCTCTCTGCTAGCTCATGAAAAGTGGCTATTGTATTTTACATCAGGTAATAATGCTATAAATCATCCTGAATAGCTGAAGATTGTACAATTCTATTTTGCAATTCCAACTCATAATGAAAACTGACATTTATTTTATCATGACTAACATGACAAGTTTACATAACATTTTGATTTACAGAAGCCTCAGCTTGTGTGTGAGTCTCATTCTCGAATTATCATTGGTGTGATGTTGTCTCGTTACCCACAAATTATTTACATAATATTGCTTCTACATTATTGTCATTTAGAGTTTCTAACCAACACAAATTAAGCTTTTTAAACCGGCTTGTTTGATTTTCTTTTCCTACAGTATATAGGTATTTTTTATTTTTTATTTTTTTTTGTACAGGATAGTAAGTTTGGTGGTGTGTTGATGTTTTGTTAGTTCTGATTGTTTCAATATTCTCATTTGTAAGACTTCTGGTTTCATACTCATGATATAATTTGTTCAGTTTTGTTTCTTTTGTTCTAATATACACCATACATTTTAAAATATAATCAATTGATTAGTAATACATCAAAATCGTTATACAAATTTTTAAGATCACAATCAAATTTTCTATTCAATCATAGTCTCAAAATATTGTTCTGTTTAGTTACAAGAGGTTTTATGTGAGAGGTGTATGTTGCACCCCAACTTAGTATACAGTATTCTAATAAACTCTGTGTAAAAACAAAGTACACCATACGTAATGATTTGTTATCAAGAATTTGTCTAAAAAAAACAAATCTATAAAATGCGCAATATATGTAAATTCCATTATAGATTATTGTCAATTAAAACTTCTAAATAATTAACACTTTCTTCTCTAATGAGAGGAATAAAAAGATAGTTTGCTTTCACATCACAATTAAGCAGTAGTTCTTTATTCATAGGTTGTCCAGAAAGTGTATGCGAGAAAGTTATATATTTGGTTATACGTGTATTTAGAATGAGTAAGTGAACATTTAACCAAGAAGTTATTTTTTGTGTTCAACTTCTGCCGTTTCAAAACTTTCTGGACATGATTTCCTAGTAATAGTTAAGGTAGTATCATCAGGAAACGATTGTATGTGCCCTCTTACTTGGAAATTGCATAAATCATTTATGTATATAAGAAATAAAATGGGGCCTAATACTATTCCCTGAGGTACTCTTAATTTAACATGCATAAAGTTACTCATGGTTTCATCAATTTTAACAGTTTGTTGTCTGTTTTGTAAGTAACTCTGAAACCACTTCAACGATACACCTCGTACTCCACCATTTTCAAGTTTCTGCAACAGAATTTTATGCGATATTGTATCAAAAGATTTGGCCAAATCTAAGAACATTGTAATTACTTTTTCACTTACATCTAAACTTCTACAAATTGTTTCAGTTTAAGTACAGCATCTGTTGTGCTTATTCCTGTTCTGAACCCATATTGATTATTTGAAAAGTACTTAATTTCGTGTAGAAATAGAACCAGCCTTCTTTTAATGCAGTTTTCTAAGAGTTTAGAGCAGTTATTTAACAAAGAAATTGGCCTATAATTATTGACATCAGCTTTTGAACCTCTCTTATATATAGGATTTATTATTGCACATTTAAAAGCATCAGGAAATACACACGTTTCTAAACTCAAATTTAATATATGACAGAATAGTTCAACAGTGAAATCTTTTGCACACTTTAGTATATCTGCGGTGATTCTATCAATACCAGGTGAGGTATTAGACTTTAAATTATTAATGAAAGATTCAATTTCATATCTAGAAATAGGTGTAAAAAACAGTGAGCTTGGATTTTTAACTGATATGTTTGTTATCGTAATTTTAGTAGTATTTATTCCAAGATCATCAACTAATTGTTCTCCAACGTTAATAAAATGTTTATTCAAGGTATTAGCAATTAGTTTGACAGTGTTTATGTTGTTATCACGAGAAAAATTCTTGACTGATTGGAATGATTTTAAGCACATGATCAAACAATGCGCACGTCTGGGAAGCTTCAGAGATAATCCAAGATAGCGGACTCCAAAATTCCATTTTCGACACCGTATGAGTTAGAGATACGAAATTTGACATAAACGTATATTATCAAGAATAGTTTAAGAAAATATTACAACATTTGAAAAAGTCACCATATTGGATTCAAAATGGCCGCCCAAAATCCATTTTCCAAACCTCCAAAATTAGAGAAACGAAATTTAGTATGAAGGTGTTCCATCACGAGTAGTTTACAATAAATAGGACCATATGGAGGCGCAAATCCCGGGAGTATGGGGACAGATCTGTACCATGGGGACTCATTTTTTCGGAGAGTCTGGTTACAAGAAAGGTAGCGCATCCTCCAAAACTCGCCAAATTGGGGGCGCAACCCGCGACGGGGAAGCGAGTACTGGTAACACTCCCGATGACTGTTGGCAACATATTTTATTCACCCCGCCCCAATGTGCCGTCGAATCAGCTAGTTCAAACATAAAAAGAATCCCTGAACTTCTAAAGCAGACAGATTCAACTGAGAAATACGATTGGGCACAGAAAAAAAGAGATCTGTAAAAATACTCAACGGCGTATAAACTAATGTAGACTTAAGTGTGTTTAAGCTATGTTAAACGTTGTGTAAAGTAGTGAAGGAAAGTCATCTAAAAGATAAAAGGGCATTTACAAGTATATTTATTCATATTTTGTAAATACGTGTTTTTGTCAGATGTCCTCTTTTTACTTCATGAAATATGGTAATCGTGCTCAGAGTCGGATTAAGGGATGCTAAAGGGGCTGCAGCCCACGCTTCCCATTGGTTCAGGGACCCCGCAAAGGTGTCGAGCGAATCGGTTGACCCCTGTAAATGCAAATATTATCTAACGTGAAAACAAGTAGTACGGTAAATAATAGAATAAGTTTTGTATAATAAGGAAGATTCTATATCTCTCACGTTCGATAATTGAAGAATTGAAGTAAACAAGGCACTGAGTGCCATTTTTTGGTGAAAATTGCGCGTTTAGAGGAATAATAATTTAAGTTGTTAGACCTATAACCTATATAAGATTCAAAGTCCAAACGCATTGCTTAGCCCTTCTATTGGGGATATTCGAAAGTCGGATCCGGATATCCGAAATCCCGGATCCATATATTCGGAACTGGATATGCGCGAATCCGATATCCGGATCCGTTTGGCCATCCCTAGTCGAAAGATGTCTCCAGCTGGTAGCTGATTGACAGGTGAAATTCAGATAAGAGTTGAGTACAAGTAGCAAACACCGAAAAAAGTAATTAATATTTAGTTTTTAGAAAACAGTACAAGGAGTATTTATTTATGTTTAGAGTACTCGAAGATGGCAACATATTCACATTTTCGCTGTGATAGATTTATGTCCTTTTCTCGTTACCTGTATCTAGTTATCTTGTTTCCGAACATAGGACGAAACA
>JAGDQP010001347.1:19288-100388 GCA_022664845.1 Lepisma saccharinum | reverse complement strand
ATCTTGTTTCCGAACATAGGACGAAACAGAATAGATTTATGTCCTTTCTTCGTTACCTGTATCTAGTTATCTTGTTTCCGAACATAGGACGAAAGAGACGATCGAATTGGATCCGTGTATGAATAACTAACGCTGTACGGTTTGTGCTTCCATAGAACACAGGATTGGAAAACGAATAGATCCGTTTCGATAGTCCCTTTCGTTTTCTGTTCCCTAATTTTCTTGATTTTTAATACTTAAGCTCAATTTTGTACGTTGATTTGGCTTAACTATCTTTGTCTCTTTTTCTCTTGTAGGGTGTTAAATGTATAGCTCGTTTTCTGAAAAACTGCAAAACACTAGAACATCTGGACCTGGCCGAGACAGATTCCAGCATTGAAAGCCATGTCTTCGTGTCAGTAATAGTTAAGTTTCGGAATCAAACGTTGAAATGTTTGGATGTTAGTAGACCTGTGCTTTTGTACATGCAAAGTCAGAACCACGTTGCAGAAGTCTACGGGGAAATGTTAAGGGTACAGTAATATAAATCATAGCTTTATTAAATTTGATATACAGTACATGACATTCACAATTAAGTTAGAATAACGTTTGTTTGCGATGTGAATCAAATGCTCACTTTACATCTATTTGGTCGCACTAATTAAAAGTTTCTCAAGTGATTCATGTAGACAGGTTAGTAGTTGTAAAGACTGCTTATTTCAGATGCTTATTTTCAAAAGGGCACATGTCCTACGATGGAAATTTTACACGAGTCGTGAAAAATGTATTTTTCTTGAAAGATTGTGTACTTCGATTGTGCGAATGTGTAATTAGTACAAGAACCCCTTCGGGGGTAAAGGAAAGAGTGACGCAAGAATTCTATTCACAAAAGAAGTGATATCCATTTTGCGAGTGACTTTCTTTGTGTCACTATGGCGGAATTGTTTCCTTTGTAATAGAATTAATAAAGTTAAGAGACAGTATCCTCCCTTTCCCCATAGTGACACAAAGAAAGTCACTCGCAAAATGGATATAACTTCTTTTGTGAGTAGAATTCTTGCGTCGCTCTTCCCTTTACCCCGAAGGGGTTCTTGTACTTATATTACTTATTTTGTAATGCCGCATATTAAAGAAAGTACATAGTCTTCATACAAAAGATCGATTTTGGACCATGGGAGACTCCGTATCTCGAAAACGGCGACTCCTATCAAAAAATAAGCATCAATATGCCTCTACAAGGGCCACAATTGACCCCCTGGTACCAACCACTTTTTGCTAAAACAAAAAGACAGACAGAATGACAGAGGCCCTTTTCTATCATTTGTAAAAATTCTGTGATTGGGCTAAAAAAAAGTCATACGTTCTTTACCAATTTTGACGTGTGTACACTCTTTGGAAGATATTTAAGCGTAGATTACGATTCCGGAAGTTTCGGCCACCTATATGATCTGGGGTCAGTGCTATCACCAGAAATGTGAAATTCTGATTTTTTTTCGAACCGCCCTTACGGGTCCCAGAGAGGTCCTACCGACCCAATTTTTTTCTGTGTCTTAGTATGGCAAAGAGTTTTCAAATGCAACTTCAAGCATCAAAATCGGGCTTATAGTTCGCTAGATCCGAAATTAGTTGTATATGTGAGTGCCGCTAACACACTCGTTTATTTAGTGTCACTCAAAGAACTACCGTTCTTCGTGATATTGTAACTAGAGGCACTGACAATATCATCTGGCAATATGTGTGTTGTATGACCATTAACAAAGGAGATGTCGCCATATTTAATTTGGACATCTTTCCTTTTTGATGGAAACTCGTGGACATGTTACCATTTGATATGAACATGGAAAGAAGATGCAAAAAGAGGGGAGAACATGTAATAAAACATTCTTATTAAACAACCGTAGTTATGGAAATAGCAAAACTCCCGATATCTTAAAACAGCCACCGTTGGTAATTATAACAAAATGTGAAGTTGCTACAACAATTATGGCAAAAATAAAAACGGCTTTCAAGCATTGTAAATATTTCAAAATAGTGTGTCTGTTGGTGAAACACAAACTCTTATACGAACATTAATACAGTATTAAGATATCACAAGAAACATGCAATGATATTAGGTCAACATTAATATACTTAGAAAGCTATCACTTAAGGGGGAAAGCTACTATATAGATTCGGATGGATTACTCTGGTTCACTTCCGTATTCCCTTCCTTTAAGTGGTCAAGTTTGCTCATTTTGCTTACTAAACTAAAGCCATAAGAAATAAAACTCATCGTATTTCCAGTTGTAGATACAAACTACATTCAGTCCAAATCACTATGTCTACTTGTCAATAACCATCAGAGTGTTATCTATTTTCACAAATATAGCAGCCTCTGAATATGCATTCTTAATTATCTTCATAATCAGACTTCCATATCCTCTCTGGACATCATTGAGCCTAGTATCTTGTATTCTAAATTCTACTTTTGTTATTGTCACAAAGGCAAGCGATATCATTTAAAATATTATACAATGATTCAAACCTAGCACTGCCTTTTGTTTTTTGTTTCATTTAATCCGATTCTCATTTGTTTCATAAACAAGTTCCTAGTGACACTGTGTTGCTCTTTTTTAATTATCAACTAGAGACGGGTCGATACCAGAATTTCTCGATAATCGACACCGATACTTATTTCTGACCTTCGGTACTCGATACTTTCTTCAACATTGTTCTACAATGCAAATGATACATATTTAACTAACATTAATTTAGTAATATATAAATTAGAGCTAGGTCGATACCAGAATTTCTCGATACTCGTATTTATTTTTGGCCTTCGGTACTTGGTACTTTCTTCAACACTGTCCTCCTCCTCACAGCACAGATACATTCTAGGAATATGCTACGAATATTCCAAGGATATTCTACGAATATTCTTTTAATATTCTAAAAATAATATCCTAAGAATAACCTTCTTTGATCCCAAATATTCTGGGACACTGTACGCATACTGTGGATCTAAATTGCATATCAATGAGATAACCTTGCTGTGATATCATATTCTTATATATATTCAAATGTGTTTAGTTGTCGTCAACAATAGTTGCAGAATTGTAGAAATGTTTACGATGCTTAACTCTAGAAATTTAAATAAAGTTAAGGTTGTTTATATTGTTTCCGGGATCAAAGATACCGGTTTACGATCGTATGTTTTGGAGTAATATCTTTTATATTAATCATGTTTAAATCAAGAAGTCTTGTTTATACTCGTTGCGAATATCTTTGGGAGACCTTCAAATGTATACGAAGATAAAGAACGATAATGCAGAAGTATTTGGCATATTTTGTTTATCGAACTTATAATCGTTTTGGTAAGATGTGTATTGTGAACCTATACTTTCAAGGAATTTGATATATACTATTATGAGATTATCAGATGTCTACATCATAGTTCCAGAGATTAATAAATAGATCCAATTTCAATTTGACTATCTATATACTTTACATTATATACAAGTTATATTTAAGAAAGATGATGAGAACAACTCTTTTATTGTTATATCATATATATAATTACAATCCTGTGCTATTTGGGTCAATGCAAATGATACATATGTAATCAAAAGTAATATACAAATAAAATATTTTCTATCGTGTAACTGTTCTACTGTAGTATCTTTTTCTATCTTAAATACTTAAAATGATTTGGATACTTTAGTTTTAAATATTCAATTCTTTACAACTTTCTTTTACAGAAGAGTGGAAGTCGTCTTTTCAAAAAATTGAAACTATTAAAGTTAATACTTCTTTTATTTAATAAGGCATATCAAGATATAAGAAAACCAACACCTAAAAATACTTTTCAATGACTGGATGTTAGAGTTTTTTTTTGGTTAACGAACACGAGCATTCCCGCTCCATCAGAATTAAGTCAACTTTTATCACGCTTTTTCTGTCACTTCTGACTTCTTCTCTTTTGAGGATTGTAATTATACTAATCAGGGCCAGTCAGTATATGAGGGATAAATACACCTAGGCAAATTGCTTTCTCTCTCTCTCGCTCGCTCGTTCTGTCACTGACACACATCGAAAATATTAAGAAACCAAGTATTATTATATGGTGTTTTTAAAGGTGGACTAGCGGTTGTTTTGTAGTTTCAAACCTCACAAAATAAGCATTGTATACGCCATGAGTCCGTTCTTTTCCCTCTCTTCTCACGCACATTTGACCGATAGTACAAATTGTGCGTCTTCTTATTTTATTACGGTATGTGCGTGTGTGGCTGGATAGTTACCCGTAAGCCAAGGGACAGAGAAATTGACAATAAAGAAAGAATTCCACAGCTAACCCTGAAACTTGAGACAAGGAGCTTGCAGCAGAGACTATGCCAGGCGTCGAAGAACTAAAGGGCAATAAAATTTATCAAAAATTTATCTTTTATTCTCAGTCGGGTTCGCTCCAGTATGTGAAAGCAGTAAACATCCTTCAAAGTAGTTTTCTTTTGAATACTCAAGAATATTTTTGTCGCAGTATTTTATATTCTGAGAAAGAAAATTATTCTTCGGATTTCGCTTACCCTGCTTGTGTTGTTCTTCAGATAGTGAAGCAAATATAGGATGGGGGTCCTCTATTTCAGTAACCTTGGGGTGAGAGGCTGAAATCCGACACTTTTCTGTTTCGATTCTTTTTGTGTATGTACGAATGTTTTCATTCAGAATTCAAATTTCTTAAACCATTATAAATATTTTCCTCTACATTTCTAAAATTTGAAGCATAGTTCATTAATGTTGTTGAATCATTAACATTCTATAAAATATTAATTATTCTTAATTTTATTATTTCACTATTTTTTATTATTGATTTAATTATTTAAATACGAATATTGTATTACAACTATTATCTATAGGAAAAAAAATTGAATGGTGTTCGATAGATGGCAGCACGATTTTTGTGAATTTAGTGAAGTGGACAGATATTAATTATAATTGTTTTAATTAATTTATTTATTTATGAAAATGATTCAACATTTAAAATATTATTAATCTTGAAGTTTTATAGCAATAGAATTATTATTTATATTGTTATTATCAATTATATGTATTTAATCACTATAACTTATATGGTATAATATTGGACCACCGGGTTTTCCTCTGTGGATTATTTGAATTAAGTTTTTAATTTGGGGTGCTGCTTCTCGCAGTTCTGGTAGTCCATTCGAACTCCATGACTTGAAATTAAATATTCTTTCTCTAGTCTTCCCTTGCTTTTATTTCTCATTTTCAGCTCACCAGACCTCCTGCTGGAAGCCCCCTATATGCCGATAGCACGAACGACACCTACGCTGGTTGAAACAGTGGCATGGTATATAGCCTGCAGGTTTGGTCCTTTCGTTCCACATTTTTCCTCCATTGATGACCAGCGAACCCTTAAAGTTAAGCAAAGAAGCCTTTGAGATGTTACAAATTTTATACCTCAACAAATAAAGATAGGAACTAAAAGATGGAACGTGTAAAACATGAGAATTCCGGTTCTTGCCACTACAGTCATCATAGAACAGAGAAATGATTTTGCTTGTTGGGTTCAACTTGAGATTTCGCAAGTAATGCTGAAGTGCAGAACCAATCTGCAGCGCTTCCCTCCCACTGAGCGCTTGGTCCAACTCGGTCCATGTGTTAAAAATTGGATTTTTAGTGTCAGGAACTTCTGTTTTATTTGTTTGTTTTTAACAGTGCTAGAAATTAAAGTCTAATTTATACTATGAGTTCTTGGCGCCATCCACCTATTACTCAGTAGTATGGGTTAGGTTTTAATTTCTTGCACTATTTCAAAAAGAACAGAGTATTTCCAGACTCCTGAATCAACTATATACTAGTGTTACATGACAAAACTGATTTCACTAATGTAATTCTGGTAAAATTCTAGCACAGACTGGTATATTACGTGATCTCCTTCCCATTTAAAATAATCGAGCAACATTCAAGGTGGCCTAAAATGGCAGCCATGACTAACGTACCCACTGACCAATAGTGCATTGCACCCAGTATTCATAAATATGTATTTGTTTTCTATTCCTTTAATCATTTTAAAAATGAACGTGTGTTTTCAGACTTAGATCACGCTATAAGTACTTATTCTTTTGAATCAGACTTTTGGCCACTGCGCCTGTCTTTATGGGCGAAAGCACTTTTAATCGTACTTTCTGGTGGTTTCCTGATGCCCCTTACTTCTTTGCCAAGGTTGATCCAAAAAGCGCTCTAAGCCATCGATAGGTTGCTTTTAAGACATTTTTCGAATTTCAAAAATTTTAGGAAATTTTATGAAATTTCAGAATAGTAAATCTTTAATTGCTAGATTGCTTTCCAAATCTCGAAGAGGGAAATATGAACAGAAAGATAAAAGTTTTAATACGTGGGTACATTCTATAGAATTTCACTAGCAAAGTAAGTTAGTAAATACAGTGAATCAATGTTGCTGATGGTCTTGTTAAAGGCTGCTTGGGAACTTAACTCCATTACTCATTACTCTGATAGTATTAATTGTGCTTTTAATTACTTTGTGTATTTTATATATATTGATTACCTCAAACTATATTGATCGTTATCAGTCACAACGAAAGGTATGGTTAATTAAAAGGAAAACAGTACGGTAATTAGCTTGTCGAAGTGTCCGACTTTTTAACCATTCATTAATGGCCACCCTACTTACCTTAAGGCCTTGCTCTAAGGACTCGTTCAACATCGTAATCCACAAAACTATTTTCAGGAGTTTATGACTGCATTTTTTATATTTTGCCTTATCTTACTGTTTACAAATTTAATAGAGTGGGTTAGGTTAGAAAGCCAGATTCGGTTATTTTTTATATTTACTCGCATTGTCAAATGAAGGGTGTCGGGAGAAAGCAGGGAATGTACATTTCTAACGATTTTGTGTTATATATTTCATTCTGTTGAGGAAAATTGTAACTTCGAAACTGTCAAAGAACGAAGAGTTGAAACTCATAAATGACCACAGGAGACAATATTACATATTTGGTGAGCCGTTTAAACATTAAGCGATCAAGAATTTACTTGATTTTCTCAATAAACCTATTTTGTGACATTTCTTGTTTTTTGCCGATACCCTTCAAATTTCACACAGTTGACACAATCCTGTACTCACCATTTGGTAGATTACGATATTGAGCAGATTGTCAGTTGGCCGATAAACACACAAGCTAATATTCCGTCCATAGTGATGCTCACAGCACTCTTAAGTTGTTTACAGCTTGTCTCATCGGTAAACTACTTTGCGACTTCTGATCCCTTCCTCTTTTCTCTATGGTGGCTTTCCCTCATAGATGCACTTGTCTGTTCGTGGGATTCCTTTCACGCAAACACTTAAGACGAACGATATAAATCGTTTACAAACACTAACCATTTCTTCGTTTTCGAAAACTTGAGAAAGATTTTTAGAGAAAAGAATTTCGGCTTACTCAACATAGAATTTCCACAAGCTCGATTTCGGGCGGGGTCGCTTGAAAGCAATAGAAACAAATATAACCAAAACGCAACAGCCATGTATTGAAGGGCACCTAACTGCTCAAATAAATGCCCAAGAACACAACTTTTGCCATCTGTTGCATTCTGCACACTAACTCAAAAAACATCATTACCCATTCTCAGTATGACTTGGAAATAGCCGTTCTAATACCGACTGGTAGGCGTCGACCTTACATTTTTGGATATGTTCCTCTATGATGAAAATCCCTAAGTTTAGTTTCCAATAAGAATGGAATACCTTCAGTTTTGGTAAAAACGAATTGTAGTTACTAATACAGCTCATATGACTACTATGAGAACTGACAAAAAACGGAATTGCAAAAACTAGTTGACTAAAAATAAAAAATAAAAACAAATCAGTTAAGAAAGTTTAAAAGAAGTTTCGCTTGTCTTGCACTTCAGATGGTCACTGTTCCTTTTTGAACATTACGTTATTTCACAGTTTTTCCTATCTTAAGCGTAGCTAATTCTTGAGCTGAAGAAACTTGTAAAGGGAACACTAGTTGAATGGGACGTACCACCTCAGTAAAGGATGTCTTTAGTCGAGGAACTCTACCGATTCCGCATCTACCTGTATAAATGTCAGCCCCTCTGGCAAGTGAGGCCAGTGTGGAGAGAGAGCTCTACATTTGGGCCCGATTTCGGTCCGCTCTGGCCTGACGCGGCAGAAAAGTGAGTGACGAACCCTATCATCCACTTTTCCGCTCAACACGGTCCGATTTTTGACCAGGCTCGTATTGAGCCGAAAAATGTTTATGTAGAATCGGGCCCAAATGCACGGCTCCGGTGGAGAGTGGTTTGGTATATGAATGCGTTTTCTGACGTGAGATAGAAAATTCGCCCACCAAAATAGGGAAGAATTTGCAATATTATATTTCAAAATATTTCTGTAGTGTTCTAAAGTAACTTTATTCTGCAGCTATACAATATGACTAGACTGGAATGCTTTAAATCTCACAGTTGGATATTAGAATATCCTAGGCGGTGGTAGTAGTATCAAATCTCTATCCCATTTCAACCGCACTACACAGCACACATCTAAAGTAGGTTTCTATGACAACAATGCAACTGTAGCGCCGGGTAATATGTCGTCCCTTTCAAGATTTTTCTGGCATACTACAGTAATCCTATGATGCTGACCCAGTGAAGTTAGATTGCTTGTGGGACACAGTGGCTAATGAATCCCCATGGATTCCCATGAATTCGTATTGACCATTTCATAATATAATTGATCGTTTACATAATATTGTAGTCAGTGTTTCACTATGAAGGTCTAAGGTATCAAAGATGCCTCTATCAATATTGGAAAGTGCTCTTTTCGTTATGGTATAGTACGTTTCTTGACGATCTTTCAGTATGGTAATTGATTCTGTAAGATAATGTTGTGATTCATTGTGTGTAGATGATCACAGTCAGGGGTAATGCTCTAATTAAAAAAGTGCCGTGTCCTTAAATAATAGGTTCTGGGTCCCTTAATGATATGATATTTCTCTAGCATATTTTATATTACACTTGGGGTTCTTGGAGGTTCTGAGTCTTGAGCAAGGCTATCAAACGGATCTTGATAGATTGTTTATCCAACTCGGTATATTAGAGTGTTGAATTGTTTGAGTTAAGTTTCAAATTTCTGGGTATTTCCTCTAATGAGACTGATCTTATTGACAAAACTACCTACCTTTGAAACATTAATTTTAGTCTTTTTGAATAAATGTAACACCCAATTTGCGCAAGTACTTTTCACCTTCAATATGAGGGTTTTGAGATTGGAATTATTGTGCTGAAAAAAGCTGTTTTATTTTTTCAAAAGAAAGTCTACATACAAAAAGCACTTTCTAACAATACTTCGTTCGTGCTGACGAAGCCTTCAAATCGGAGGTGAAAAGTACTTCCGCAAATGAAGTACTGTTATTCAAGAGGACCAAAATAAAAAAAAACATTTCAAAGGTACGTATTTTTATAATAAAGTGTTTGATTTTATTGACTAAAAATATGACACTGTTTGCCTGTGTGATATGTATCCAACAACACATCAGTATCAGTCGATATCAATAACGCACGATTTGCGATTTCGATCGATGTTGTTATCCTATATCGAAAGGGAATCACTTTTGCCGATATTTATGCTGATTAGTATCGATATTGATCACTGTAAGAAAGCACCATCTCTCGCTGAGAGAATTTTACTGCGGTAATAAGTTGTATTGACATTTATTTCTCTATTATATATCATGTGTTAATTTCTTAATTACATAGACATTTTTGAACACACACGACACTCTTCGGGATGATATCGGCCAATGTCGATCGGTATCGCCCAAATAAATATGTCTTCAAAAAGGTTATATTTCTCTAATCTTAACGTTTTAGCCTGCCAAGTTTTTTTTACACGTTTTCTGGATGAAATACGACACGTTTCCCATGTTTCGAGAATAGCTTTGAATATCGAAATATCGTACCACGCCAATGTCGATCGTTTGTTCCGAAAGGCCAACCATGATCGATATACGCGTTATTGGTCCAGTATTAGCCGATATCGGTTCGTTATCCTTGTGCTGCTTGGGAAAGCATGTAGAGTACTAAAAGTCTGACTTAATTGTACATTATCACTGCGTATTAGGTAATTGTATTATTTCCTAAGTATCAAGAAAGAAAAAGGAAGTTTATCACGTTCTTTACACACCTACATGTATCTACTTTCAGTTTAATAACGTTCTGACTGAAATTCATCTACGAAAGTTCAGTTTTACTGACTATGGTGTGCATTATTTGCTTTTGGGTTTGAAGAGAAATACATCACTGGAAGTTTTGGATTTAAGCTGCAACGACATAGCTGACGATGGAGCTCATTACTTAAGCCATTTTATCGTTATTCATCCAACGATTAGATCTTTGGATCTGAACCACAATAAGATACGGGATGATGGTGCAGAGTGAGTAGACCAAAAATTAAATAATTGAAGAGTAAATGTAAAGTTTTTCTAAAAAGTTTAAATTTTAATTATATTTAATTTACATTATATGGACTGGATAAGTAGCTAAGGCCTAAAACTGTCACAAGCTTGAATAAAAGCATCATCCCTTGGTGAACAATTTTTCTGGGCAGAAATGGGAAGTTAGTGTCGAAGGATTTAACCTGGGTACAATCCCGTCATTCGATTTGTGAAACATAGGAAAGCCATTGGAAAAGCTTAGTGATGATGGCCGGCAGCAGAACTTAAACCTACGTGTATACCAATATGGATTTGAGATTCATAACTATAACCACTAGTCCATGGGAGAATGCGTTTATCTTTATTTAAATAATGATTCAAGGCTTCAGTGACAAAATAATAATACTTTAAAGAAAATATAGCAATATTTTGCTATCTATTTACTATGGATCTATTCATAAGTGACAAAGCAACTTTTCAAAATAGTCTTTATATTGATACACAGCGTCTTCATTGATTTCTAATTGTAAACAGTTGGCCTTTCGAAGCGTATAAAATTTTTCAGTGATACAATAATTCCAATTTCAGAAATAAGATGATTTTGTAATGCATGAATTTTCAGAAACGTTCATTACAGTACAGGGAGTGGGGAGTATGTGAAACCATGACTGTTAAGCTCTAGTGGAATTGTGAACTGGAGGATTAAAGCAGGCCCTACTCGGTGCTTGAAGTGGGTTGGGGTGCTGGTACACCGTTTCCTTACTTTTTTTAATTTTGGATTTAGCGTTCCTCTACCTTTACATTATTGGGAGCTTATTGTCTATACTTTCAATGGTTAATCGCCGCCACTAGGTGCAAGCATTTCCTCACCTTTCCTAACTCATTTCTTCAAGCGCTCCCTTCCTTACCTTTTCTAACCAACTTTGAACACTGGCAGAGACCTTCTATAGTAGAAGGCCGGAGTACTGAAAAATGGCAACATTGCCCAGACGTCTGACTGCGCGGTTATTATGGCGTGTATTTAAAATGTTCAAATTATCGCTGATATTTTTGTGTTTTAAATGTTGATCGAATGATGTTGGAGACTTAAGTAGAAGAGGATCAATTGGATACACGTAATATGTTAAAAAAAAGTATAAATAAGTTTCGATATTTATAATGAGATGAACTATGAAAAACGACCATGTGTTAGCCCTGTCATTTCATTCAGATGTAGAAATATGTTTTCGAATTTATTTTTGTTGTAAAATTTGATATGGATAACTATGAGCAATTAAATCTACTATTTACGTAGGTAGCTTTAATTTTACGAGGCGCATTTATAGGGGTAACAACTTTATACGCTTTGTACAAGGGTTCGAATAAATTTGCATGTCCTTTATGTAAGAATTAACACTTAATTGTATAGCCTACAAGGAACTTTCCTATAAAAGTGCCTTTTGAAGTATGTCTCGTAAACTCCACCACAAAGGGCTAACTGTGGACGTTCTAACTGTGTATTCCAAATTGTAGCTGATCTCCATTTCTAGACAGTCCGTCTAGATGAATTCACCAATGTAATGTTTGAGAAAAGTTCTTTTTACCTACGTAGCGTGATAAAAGATTTCAATGTTGTGTAAATATGTAAACGCACCTGTAAAGAGTTGACTTAGTAACTATAAAAATAGGTAGGCGGAACAAAGATTTACAACCTTGTCGTACTCGCCTTGTTCCAGTTAATAAAACGAAATTTCGTAGTCAGAATGTTACAAACTAGATGGAAATTCAGTGACGCTGCTTTATTGTTATCACTTCACGGTTCCTATACTCAACTTTATCACTTTTTTTTTACATTTTCTATCTTCAGATTCAATATGCTACGTTAATTGAACTTAGATTGCATCAGATATGAAAAGGAGTATGCAATGGCCGTCAAGAGATTACAATGGAGCAGCTCCCACGATAAAACATACGTAGTAATTACGACAGAAAGTAGTAAATAGCAAGAAAAGTGTGACTGTTAGTAGGTGTTTCCAAGATGTCATCAATTTGAGGAACTATTTCTTTCACGGTCTCTTTGGTAAGTCTGAACCTCGTAAAGAAATCAACATCATTCCATTTTTTCAAAATAGTTTGGACGTCTCCGGATTGTTGGAATGCGCCTCGAATTAAAGTATTCTAAAATCATCTTATCATCCTCCTCGTACGAAGAGGATGAATATCAACATACATGCAACATATTTCACAAAATGTTTTAAACCCAACAGTTTGCGTGCGATTTATTAGAACCCATTCGTAAGTTCCCAGTCATAGTTAACACAGCAGACGTACTATATCAGCCGGCAGGCTTCCCATGATGCTGCGTTGCCAGATAGTACTCTCTGGCTTTCTACTGTAGAAAGCTCTGGTTCTACTAACTTCAAGCATTTATATTTGCATAATTGAGAAGAATATTTTTAAAAGTTGATAAATACAAAAAAGTTAATTTTACAGAGTTTTTCCACCATCAGAAAAGCACCATACTAGAGTTAGTAAAATTATACTAACTACGGTTAATTAAGAGACTAAGAGATATGATCAATATTTTCATTCATGTACTTCAAATTATAAAACAGCGTATTAGATTTTTATTTTTTTTCAAATTCCTTCCAATTGAGTCGATAAATACTTGAAATATTGTTTAGAACTTAAATTTAGAGGCTATTTCATTTTATTGTATGGCACCTCTTTTTTTGATTTGTGCAAGTACTCTTTAAGCAAATCCTTACTGATTTTTTTAGTATTCAGGTTTACTGCTTTGTTTCATTGACTTTCATTGCCATCAACACCTGACTGAACATATAAAATACAAAAATTGTATTATAGCTGTTGTCAAATACAAAACTTGAACCATAAAACAACATATATTTATCTATGGACCTACGTGTTACTTACATAAGTGTTGATTGTAAATCCCGTGGATTTCCGAAAATATATTATACTAGCAGTTGCCCGCGGCTTCTCTCTCGTAGATTTCAGGGACTGGTACAGGTTCTTCTTCTTCTTATCCTTATTATTCTTAATCCTTACTTCTTGCTGTATTTTTCTACTAAATTATGTTCTTTTCTAGACTAAACGTACAGTATGTAGATACAGTTATGCTAAAACGAGAGACAAAGATGTTCGAAATAATAATGTTTATATTTTTCATAGTATGCTACTGAAGGACTTCATTATTGTAGTTGTACCTTGTGGTGCTAGAATTACCAAACTGTTTGGAAAGCTTACTCTAGTGCGCGCGACGTAAAACAGTCCATGTGATAAGCAATCCTCCCTTAAGTCAATCCCAGCTATCTTGAGAATCTGCCCCTGGGACTTATTTATAGTCATTGCGAAAAGGACTTTTAAAGGAAACTGTAAACTTTTAAAATCAAATGGATACTCGGATGGTATGTTCGGTATTCGTGGTATGAGCACAGTTTCCGCTTGAGCAGAACCAGTTACCACCGTAGCCTAGATCACATTCCTATGGAGAGCTTGTACCCGTAGTCTGGTACCATTGCAAAGTTTAGGCGGGTTGAGATTTCTCAACAACATTACAGGTATTCCCACTTTTAGGAGAAGTTTATGTCCGGTGGAGGCCTGGAGGATTTAATGTATTTAAAAAATCCACTGGGTAGTGAATCAGATCATCACTCTGAATTGCCGAGTCTACGGACCGGTACTCCATTTGATCATCATCGAAAGAATCTAAGAAAATTTTGTTTATTGCGGCTTCTGCATTGTTTTTAGGTGTTGGCACGCTGACATAACTGTTCCATGGATGTCTCTTGAATATTCTGCATATCGGGATAAATTTTGAATACAAGATCTGTTACATTGGATACGACCTGACCTAAATGATAAACTTAGTTTCCCCCAAAAGTAGGAAACTCTCCATTACCAATTTTGAGAAGGATATCAGAAAATTTTCCTGCCGCCATGTCACAATTTATGTGGACTCTTACGTTCTTCTCAAGGGCGCCCATCTTGTGATTTTCAGAGGGGGGCAAGGACAAAGTGATAGTTTTTCTATGATCTACTAAAAGTTATCAACAGGTTAATCACGACAATATTTACTAAATTAAGGGTGCAAAAAGAACCATGCTATGAAGTAAATTAAACTTACCTTAAAGTATACTGGAAGTTGATTGGGAATGCTTAAAAGAGTATAATAATGTTAATGACTTAGTTAGTAAACTTTAAGATATTATTTATGAAATATTTGTCAAATGTGTCCCCTGCAAAAGAAACTCTGTTCCAGTTTCCGTCTTGGTTTACTAAAGACGTTATTAGGAAACTCAAGGTTAAAACAATTTATTATATAAAGTCTATACATACGTAATAGAAAATTCAAAATCCTACTATCAGGAATGTGTTCGATTGCCTAGGGAAGTCAAGGAAGACATAAAAATAGCCTATGAGACCTTTATATCAGAGTCTGAAAATAATATCAATAATGATCCAGGACAACTGTGGAAATTTATTAAAAACGAAACAAAACATCTTCCCCCAAATACATTAAAATTTGAAGATCGGATTTGTGTAACAATGAAGAAATAGCTAATACGTTTGCACAAAATTTCAAATCAGTATTTGTATCCTCTTCTCAACCGTTCAGTAATTTTAACAGTAATTCTAGGGGTTACGAAGAAATCTGAAACTGTCTGTTGACCAAGTAGAAAAAGCTGTCAAGAATCTAAAATCCAAAACGACAGTTAGATCTGATGGCATGCCCTCGTATATAGTAAAAGGATGTATTGACAAATTTAAATATTCCCTACTGATTGCGTTCAACTTGGTACTAAAAATATGTATTTCCTCTAACAAGTGGAAATCTCCTTTAGTTTGTCCTATACCTAAAACAAACAACAGACGAGAAATTACCAACCACAGGCCTATAGCAATCTTACCAGTCTTTGCAAATTCTCTGAACAGATTGTATATCAACGAATTATTATTAATTTGAAACCAATTCTCAACTAAACAACATGACATTACTTCACAAAAACCCACGGTAACGACCTTACAACTGTTACAGATTTAATTGAAAACGCGCTGGACGAAGGAAAGCAAGTCGATGCGATTTATATTGACTTTGAAAAGGCCTTTGACAGAATTAATCACAATGTATTATTAGATAAATTAAATCAATATCACATCTTTCCAACCTTGATTAGGTTCATGTGCTCTTATCTAACTAATCGCAGACAGTCTGTTCTATTTAAGGAACACAAATCTGATGAATATACAGCACTGTCATAAGTCCCGCAAGGCTTGGAACTTAGACCGTTGTTATTCCTCTTATTCATTAATGATCTACCAAAATTCATACCAGATAATGAAAAAGTGCTTTTTGCGGATGACCTCAAATATGTGCTAAAATTAATTCCCTGAAGATGCCATAAAACTACAGCCTAGTTTAGACAACTTTACTAACTGGTGCGTTATCAATCAATTTCAGTCAATACGAAGTTTCATCATTCAGTACAAATAAAATGATTTATAGATTTAATTGTTAAATTCATAAGTATCCAATAAGTAGACCTTGGTGTCACGTTTGATATGAAATTCACGTTTAACAGCCACATAAAAATATTACAAATGAAGCTTTTAAAATTGTAGAATTTGTTATAAGATTGGGAAGAAAATTTAACAACGTTTCTACATTTAGATAAAATGTACTAAGCTTGCATTCATTAGAGCAAGGACGTAGCATTTCTGATCTGTTGTTTCTTAGGAAAATAATTCAGAATGGCTTAGACTACACAGACTTAGTATCATTGTTACAGTTTCGTGTCCCGTCATTAAAATCTCGTATAAACAACACTGGTCTCTTCCACTGCAAAAAGGCAAGAACAATATAATGACGAAGTCACCAATCTGGAGAATATGTGTACTACCTAGAATGAAATGTGTAGAACTTCCATCGAATTGTGTATATGTGATATGTCTTCGTCTTCCAAAGTATTTACAAATGTTGTAATAAAAATGTCTGTAAATTAGTATTTTAAATATCAACACTCTAATTGAGCTATAAAACTTCTTGTTTTGATAATAAATAAATAAATAAAATAAAAGTAAATAAAAAATAAAATATAGAAAGTACATATAAACATTTTATTTTTGTTTTCTATCTTAAATAGTATAATATTTTGTGGCTAGGTAGGGGGGGGGGGCGATCCCCCCCTTCCCCCTGATGGGCGCCCTTAGTTCTTCTGAAGGCATAATTTGTTGATAAGACGCCATACGTATGAAGATTTGATGCACGCCTTTCTCTTCATACACTTCATCAGCACGCGTTCCTCTTGGAACTATCAGCAAAGTCTGTATAGTGTAGTGGATAAACCACTTGACAGCTATACTAAGGGTATCGGGTTCGATACCACCTTTAGGCAAGAATTTTTTTCTCTCTCCTTAATAAATGAAATAACGTTTTTAATTTCTACATTCGAAAAATGCCCTTCTTTGCTTCCTTACCGAACATCAGTGAAATAGGTTAGTTAAAGGCGTAATAGACATAAATTTCAAGTTTATAGCTTAAGCCGTTTGGCCTAGACGTTGATATGTCAGTCAGTATAGTTACCTTTTTTTTTTAAAAAAAAGCACCCTGCTTTCTCCGCTTCTAGGGCCAATATCTAAAAACAGTGAAACATGTGTCTAATTATTTTAAAAGGAAAGCGTAAATATAAAATTTCTTGTTTGTAGACTTAAGGGATTCCAATATATGAGCATTATGAGGTATATTAAAGGTATATATGAGGTATATTAAAATAATTGCAACCCCCTTTCACCACTTTCCAGACCGAATTTCCAAAAATCCTTCCTTAGTGGTTCTTTACGTCATTAAACCTATGTACTGTATAAATTTTATGTTTACAGCTTAAACCATTTGACCCGGCGTTGATATGTCAGTCAGGACTTCTGTTTATATATATGTATTTATGTTGCACGAGATATTTGTGAAATCTATCACTTCATCTTGTATTGCAAAAAACCTTCATAAGATTTTTAACCCTTCTCTTTGGTGACCATGTTCTCTTTAGGAAAAACTCTTTCTTTATAGATTACCTTATTGAAATTCTTCGATTTGAGAATATTTACTTCCTACTGATTCTTATTGTAAGTGCTGTATACTGTTAACACAACCTTCGCATCACATTTTGTTAAGTTATCACACACTGAAATGACATTTTCGGTCACAAAACACTTCACGCATTTTGATTTCAAGTCTTACTTGCAAGTTACGTCTGACTTGAGGTTTCATTGTTGCTTTCAATAGACCTAATCTACAGCCAAACTGTTTTTCGCTTAATAAACTAATCAAATAGAGAGTTATTAATATGATGGGATGTTTTGTGTAGCATTTATAAACTTTTTAGAATACTCATCAATTCATAAATTCTTCTTTGGTAGGGAATAAGACTATAAGATAGAAAATGACAAAAATGATAGAAGTCATTAATTTATTTTTGCGTCTTGTTTAGCGCTACGATCTGCATTCAGAATCCTGAAGTGGGAACGAAGAGGTCGGACTTCCATGACTTAGTCGTAATTCAAATAATTAAACGTTTCAAATAAATGCTTCAGAAGTTACAAACAAAACAAAGGCCTCTTCTGCATATTTTTACTTTTTTATTCGTAACATGCTACAATAACATACATTCATATCTATACACTCCAGCATTATATTTATGAAATTTTTCATTCTATTTACTATATATTTTTCCTTATTTGGTAGTTGACTTACATCAATTACTTTAACAAGATTCTACTGGATATCACTGTCACGGCTTGTGAACAAAGAAGCTGGTTGATTGCTAAATTACTATCAAACAATTAATACCTAAAAATATTTCCTTAATCTCTGTTTATGAACCATTATCCTGGATATTCAGGTTAAACAGTCTTATTTGCAATACCACTTTTCGATCTTACTCGCTGATCTTGTTCGATTAGCTTCAAATATTTTGTGCTTTGATCGAGATTTCTTGGTTTTAATTGATAGAATTTATCTTATTATTACTTAAATGAATATTTTCATTTAGTTACCGTCTAAAGAATCGAGTGAAATGGTGCTTTTATCAACTGCTTACGAAGAACTGTCACTAAGGTTTTTTGGGCAGCTTTCCGATTTTGATAGTTGCTTTCATGTTCTACATAAAAATATTGTTGCAATTTAGAATTGTCTACTATGCATTAAAATTTGTTAATGCTTACAGAGTGATAATCAGGCTTTTAGTTTGGTTAATCTATACTGTCGTAGGAATGACTACAAATTATTCATTTGATACGCAACTTTTACAAGAAAGAAGTAATGTCCAGATCAAATTGTTCATGTATATTTTGAAAAATACATTAGTTAATTGCTTCATTTTTCCACAAGTACAGTACATGAAATTGACCATTTTTAGATGGTTACTATTAGAAATAAATTGCTTTGGACTCAAGAAGAATTTGGCATTGACAGTGCGTACTATGAAATCCTAACAGCATAAACAGGCACAAACATTTCAAGTCAGATTCTTAGTAAATTTCTCACTAAGTACAACGACACCTTTCAATGCTCAATGATATCATCTACCGGCACTTCGAAAATGACTTCTCCACAGAAGCTGTGCGAATAGATAATAGCAGTAAAATTTATATGCTCCATTTAACACACATTTCGAGAGGGTTCAATACAAAATATCAATACTCGTTACACTGTATAATCTTCTTACGAACAGAGTATCATGGGAAGTCCCTTGTTATGCTTCTAAGTTTTCTACTTCATATTAATGAATATAATACAACAAGAATGGACATTTCCGTTTTCCCCGTCCTTATATATTTTACAGTTTGTTTGTGTACATCGGATTAAATAATATATAATGTTTTTTAAATTTCAGCGCTACGGTTTTCCGTTTCGTAGAAATATAGCATGAAATACTGAGAATTCAATCTCCTACGTCATACAACGAAAATCATTCTCTGATTGGTTTGACGTAATCAATTCGTTGTATTTCCGTAGCTATATGCTTCTCCCTATGTTACGTTCCTTATTCAGAAGTTTGAAGACAAAAAAAAAAAAAAAAGAAACAAAAAGAGAAAGAACATTTACTTCATCACTTAACGAAATAATTAATGTACAAATCTGCAGAACACACTTCAATAAGTTTAAACACCAAAACATGTTTTTAATAACAGAAATTGCTCGAAACATAGACAGGGGACAGTCTTAACTTGCAATGTTCTTGTTATCGCTCGTTCGTGCAACTGTTGATATCTTGTAAATTTAGCTCAGTTGCCGATCCGGGTGGTCGTGCAGGCTAGTGCGGTAGTCTAGCAACACCAGGATCGTGGGTTCGAATCCCGCCTTGGGCATGGATGTGATTTTAACTGTGTTGTCCGTAAGTAGGTTAAGAAAGATAAACGAAAAATAAATGGTCCCATTCGTATAAATAAAAGCAATGTACCGTACTATGAAAGTTAAACGAGATTATTAAAAAAAAAAAAAAGTTGGTTAGCACATGTAACTTTTAATTTCTTTTATTTTCACCTAAGGCTGTTCGAATCCTATCAATGACCGTGTTTTATTTTACTTCACGAAACGCAAGAGTAACTTCAATGTGAAAGTTTAAATTTACGTTTTTGTTTCTTACATGCTTTTATTATTATTTTATACAATGACATATTAAAACTATTCAATATATTCACGGCCTACAAGTACGTTAAATTGTTAACAGATGGCAGTAACGAACACTATTAATTCATGTGCTTTTAAGTTCTTGAAAAATACTTCACTAGCATTCATTAAAAAAGTATACGATTGTCGGATGTAAAAACCCACATTTTTTACAGAAAAAAGAGGTCATTCTTTTTAAATACAAGAGTTCTAAAGAGCATTATTAGAAGATATCTTATGATTTAATCATGAAAATGAAAAAAAAGAGCTAATATAAATTAGTGTTGAAGCTACCAAACTATATCAATATCTTAAAAAGTATTAAAAGTAAAAATCAATTTTAAATGAATAAAACGAACTAAATGACGTGTTAAGGCATACAGAAACGCTATTCACCACTTATACAATTTCTTTCGATCCATTTTTGCGATCTCTTTTTAACAATACTAACAAATCAAATACCATTTGTATGTCAATGACAAGCAGTCGGAAGACTGATTACGTCATAACATGGCGGCACCCGATTAAGCGCAAGGCTGAGACTCTTTTGAAGCAAGTCTTTATAACTCTTGATAGATTCATCACAGAAAGAAAAGAAAATGTTTTCCGTAGTCTGCTTTAATAGAAGAATATTTTATTGCAATAAAAAAATACTACCGGAAATGTCCATTCTGAAACAATGACACTACTTTAGTAGTCTGAAAGGCTAAGGGTCGATTGATTGATTGATTTTTATTGCGTTCCGGCGATCACATATAAGTGCTATTGGGCACAGTAGTATGGAACATATCAATTACACAAATATAATACAATGATTATTAGAAAACCAGTAAAAAGAAATAATACAATACAAAAAAAGATAACGGAATTACAACAAAAATGTAACATGACACAGTAAAATGAATAAGACAAAAGAGATAGCAAAATTACAACAAACATTAAACACGAAATATTTAATATGAATAACACAAATTACGATGTGACACCCACATTACAACAAACACTGAACATAAAGGTGACCTGAAAAATAATCTGTTACGGATGATAATTTATGTTATGTAAGTTTATCATCTCACTAAAATACAAAAGTGCTACTAATTATTTGCTCTTCTGATGATACGGCCCTTGAAACTTTCATTGAAACTGTATTCAGTCCATTTAGCATGAAGAGTTGTATATATACAAGTTATTCTGCTCTGAAATATAAATTAAGATAAAGATGTTGTGTAATTCCAGAAGTTTTAGCTTTACAATATCAGCGTCCAAGATTCAGCTACTTGATCTGAGCCACAATCATATCACGGACATTGGTATGCGACAGCTTTTATGTTGTATAAAGAAACCAGAGTTTGCTTTGACGTATTTTCGATTTTGGGGCAACAAGATAACGCATATAAGTCTGTTGGTAAGAAATAAAACGTAATAATATTTTATTTGTTAAAAGTAGCCAGATACATCTTTCTGTTTTAAATGATAGAGGAAAAGAAGGAAAAGCAAATACCGTACCCTGACAGAAAATGAAGTTGGATACCAGAGCAGTCTAAATGAAGCATTACATTGATACAAGTTACAAGTGCACAAATTACAAACATGAACTACCTGAGCGAAAGTTGTCAATAAATTCAAATTGAAATACAGGATGCGCGCACTGCATGTCCAATGTAGTCATCGCCACGTTGAATACAAGGTCATCGTGGACGTCATCCCATGGCATGGTGTTGCACGACGTCTGCATCTGGATGTTCAGATCAGCATTGGTCGTTTTTGGTTGCACAAACCCGGAGCTGCCGGCGTCCAATCGTGTCCCACTCCCATACATGTTCGATAGAAGAAAGATTCGGTAATCTTTCCGGGCAGCGGGACATGTCTTCATTTCGAAGAGCATGTTGGGTTGTAACTTCAGTGTGGGGGTCAAGCGTTTTCGTGTTGAAACAGCTTCCTCAATTCTGTTCATGGCAGCACATTCTAATCTAAATGTTAGTAGTTACATATTCAAGATTGAAACAAGGGTGGGACGTTACCACTCGAAATCCTTCCGTGTAACATAGTTCCTGACGTAGATCCGGTATGTCGGCGACGGATGCTCTTACCAACAGATGTTCAGCAGCCCTCCTTCTGACATGTCTACGTCTATCACTGGTTTTTCTATACTCATAGCACACAGTACAACAGCTTCTCATAGTGACGCTAGTACTTACGAACAGCTTGACACATGTCTATTGGCACAGACGATGCGCACGCATCCTGTGAATTGTGACATTGTATCAATGTAATACATCATTTAGAGCAATCTACTGTCTAACTGCATTCACCTAGTACAACTCGTTCCTGGTGTTAGAACTTCATTCTTTGTCATTGTATATTAAATGAAGATAATTCGTATGCAAAGTTTATTAGGTAGATGATAATATATTTTGGCGTTATTTTTAGATTATAGTTGTTTTTACTATGGAGATGTATATTTCAATTTTGTGTAATTTTACTTTTTTTTACCTTGTTTTGTGATTAATATGATAGATTTGTTTAGAAGCTTATGAGCTTGTCACGCTTGTTACTTAGTTTTAGGATACTTCGAGTAGAATATGTATTATATTGACATGTAATTGCAAGTGGGCCTGTGATTTCTTTTGATTATTTTGATAATTAATTTGTTCATTAAGCTCAGAGCAATTAATAGTTAATGCAACTATACTTTAGCATCGATATATCACTTTACCACTTAAAAGTTAGTTTTATTGGTTACTTTAAATAGTTTTATGAACTTATCTATTTTTCGGAAAGTTGTAGACTCATGTAGCAATAGCTCCAGCAGCACACACGGTGACTTTACGTTGATATCGTTCAGTGTGCGAATCTAAGGAACTTTTAAGGGTGGGGGGAATGAAATGTCGTTGATAAGAAAATAACAAGTTGAATCTAATATTATACATGCGTCTACATACATACTTACAGGAAAGGGGATTTCCCCTCATTCCTCCTCAATTTGCACACTGATGACGTTGAATGACCGTCTCTTCAACGTTTTATTAACGAATAAACATTTAAGTAACGTGTAAATCACATTTGAAAAAGAACAAGGTCATAGAAAAGCGTTCCGGGGAACGAATTCCCCTTTAAGGTACGTTTCGTTATGTCCTTTAGTTCATTAGTTTCTTTTGAAAAATATGTAACGTGAATGGATTCAAGTTCTTTTTAAGGATCAACAATTAAACGTTCTTTTTAAGAAGAACTTGTACAACCAATATTTCTTTTTCTGTGATCAGAAGAGGAGATTGAGTTGTTTGATTTTAAGAATGTGTTACACAAACACAACAGAATTACGGAATTTCCTGTTTTGTAATGCAGATTTTTAAAGTCAGATTCAGATTTATTATCGTTCTTTAAGACCAATTTTAACATCAATATGTTACAGGTATAGAACTTGTCAATATTCAATTTACAATCTACAAGAAAGACAAATACCGTAGGAAAAATAAAACTGCTGTTTGCAATCTTATGCTAATATGCAATAATAATACAAACACAACAACATTATTAATACCATTATAATTTGGATATACATTAATATACAATTATAAGATACAATAATATATAATAGGAATTAATTAGTATTTTCACATCAAATGAAGTGTTGTTTACGAACTGTGTTCTTACCAAAATATATATGACTTCTAAACATTTTTAAAATTCATAAGACATGAACTCGTCAATAGTGTAAAACGAGCTTCCAATTAATAGTTTACGTATACTATTTTTGAAAATTTGATCTGAATTAATATTTCTAATATGTTTAGACAGTTTATTATAAAATATGCATTATGGATTTTGCATACAACCGTGCTCAGTGTCTGGTCACAAACAAATTTTCATTCCTTTTGGTAAAATAGCTATGTACATTCTTGTTTTCTCGATATTTTGGTTCCATCCCTGCAATCAAAAATCTCTTTGTGAAGTACACAATATAAATTCCTTTCAGTGCTGCTGTAGAACGGGTCTTTAGTAAAGGAGTAGAAATTATTCGCCTTATAAGACGGGAAGGATATCAGATAAATATTTTAAAACTGTTTTGATATTAAAGCTAAGCATGAAATGTGAGCACAGCTGTTGTTTATTATTTTTCTAACTCCAAGACAACCATAATCTTTTTCTTCTCATTCATTACTTCTTATAGCATATTTTGATCGATTTTAATATATCTTTACAACAGAAAAAAAACAATGTTATGGCATGTGATTCGCTCATTATCTTTGGCCATTAGCTAATGACTAGGGTTGCCAGATTTTAAATAATGTTATACGTTACACTTTTTAGTCAATATACTGTATTATTATGAACCGTACTGTACAGAGCCAGCTTTAAGTCAATCGGTGCTCTGTTCCAAATTTTCGATGCGCCCTCATGAATAGTAATTTAATTTTCCGAACTCATACGATACACTTGCAGTCGAAATTGTTGGAACCCACAAAATTGTGGCGCTCTGTTCGCAGGAACAGTTCGAAAACCTCTCGAACCGGCTCTGGTACTGTATATACAGTATTCTTAAGACAGCTCTGTAAGTAAAATAAAAACTTACTTATATAATGTCAGAAATTGGACACAAACATAGGAGATTGAATAATTTGTCATTTATTATAATTAAATCTTTCATTTAATCATTATCGCACAATCCACATTTATTCCAACAGTGTCAACGAAGTTCAATATTACATCCGACATTTTTGAAAAGCAACGCTAAAACAAACTGCTCTTGTTTTTCTTAAACAGTGATATGTAATTCTGTAGTGCATCAGTTACTAAATCGCCAGATGAAATATATAAAGCGTCTCTCTTCACACACTTCATATAGAAATGCCTCCAAAGACAAACACGAAATCTGGAGGGTGAAAAGTACTGTGAGGGTGAAATAGTCGTGCTAAAGCATAAAGTAAAGGAAAGGAAAAAAAAAGTTAAACTGCATCTTCACAACGGAGCGCTATCTCAACAATGATCCGGGAAGAAAGAAATCGAAACGTCGACGTGCTGCTAAGGTACACACATGCTCAAACTTGAAACGTCTCACTTCACATAACGTGACCTCAAATAATAAAAAGAAGTTTAGGAGAAAATAATTTATCAAGCGCTTATTCTCTAAAGTAGCCATAAAATGGTCCCAATGCTCAACTTATGAGGGGGACTGGAACGGGAGGTGATCACATTGGAGTGTAAAGCAGCGCTGATCTCAATAGAGAGACACAATATCGAGCAGTGGCAAGCATGTATATATATATATATATATATATAATCAACTTCACATCAAATATTTCAGGCTGAAACAACGACGCAGACTAATCACTAATATGGGGCTGGCGCTCAACACCTTCCCCTCAAAGAAATGCAGCCAACCAATAATCATAATAATAATAACTTCGACGTGGAGCCTGCTAAATAGTCACACTCAAATAGTCCAATAAGAAATCTAATAAAATAATATCAATCGTACAAATCCCAATATCGCTCAAAAGATTTGTTATCATAATGTAGACTCACGCGGGACACCCCCAGCGCCAGTACACTAAATGGCGTCTTGAGTACAAGGGACGTTTCGCTGAAGTGTACCCAGATCAATATATATATATATATATATATATATATATATATATACAGTATATATAAAGTAAAGTAAAGTAAATACCTCGCAGCGATACATTCATGAAGAAAACATGAATAACGAAGAAAAATAAAAGTGAAAGAAAATAAACTCAAAAATATAGTATAGAGAAAGCGAAGGCGCGCGGGTAAAGTAACTCCCGGAACAACACCAAATCGCACTGAGGTTCACTGCTTAACCAACGAAAAATCAAATTATTAATTAAGAGAAACTATATTACGCATCAATAATTCTATACTACGAGGAGTATTGTTTTGTTTAAAAGTAAACACAGAAATGTAGTTTTTGTTTCCGACGTTTGCTCATAATTTTTCACTTTTATTAAAAATTCAGTTTACATGCTTCATAAGATTCAATATTTTTGAGAATCTTCAAATCTTCTTTGTGAATAGTTTCCTTGTTTTAGTATTACAAACTTTAAATTGTCATTACAGTTAAGATTTTATCGAAATTTTGACGTTACATGTGAAAAACGATAAATGTTCAATACAGTAAGTTTCGACATATATTCAACAAAGTTTAATTCTTGGTTTTTACAATAAGGCATTTTTTTTGCCTTTAAGCTTTATGAAATTTCTACATAATATAGATATTTTAAACAATTTTCATTTTTGAGTTATCAAAGTTGACTATTAGAAATATTTAATGTTTGTAAGATTTTACACAGCCTTGACTGAAGAGATATTATAGATTTTTTACTGTATACATAACACAATGAAGAACATACACAAACTTAGCCCCCTTTTCGCAATTTTGAATCAAAATAATTCCAAGACGAGGTTCCGAAAGGAGGTATGCAACTGATATTAGCATATATATAGGCATAAACATAAACTCCGAAACATCTACACACGAATATCTGTACATAACGAATGAGTGATAGGTTTAGCCATTCAAGAATTTGGGGTTGTAAAGAAAAAAATATAGTCCGAAACAAGGTTAGAGTGGCAAACCTCACTCATTCGGAGAAAACATTGATATAGTTCCACATTGAAATAGGTTGACGAACACACATCACAAACAAAAATATAACCATATCCCCTTGAATTTGCGCAGATTTATGAAAAGAGAGCTATCCCAAAAATTTATGTCAGGAAGACAGAAACGGACGCAAACATATACACTAAATACGCGACAATAACACATTACGACAAAACACATATTCGATGGCTTGTTTACAAAACACTCTCCCGATATAAGAATGAAACAACTGGTCTTGCACTCAAAAGGACAACTAAATAAATTTGCACCCTATACTGTAATGGTGATAATCAACTTTTGGTGAATTTCATGGTAATTAATATTCATGTTCAAGCAGTTTAGTATAAAATAGCGTAATATTCGTACTCATATTTTCCTTTTTACTTGTATTATCAAATAAATAAATTACCGAAGTCGAGGAAAGACATGACTGTGGAGCTAGAAAAGAGTTACTTAAGCTGACATATTGCCGAAACTAAAAGCCATAAGGAAAAATTGTCAAAACAAGAACAAAATTACGTTAACCATGCTACACGAAAGTTCCTTGTAGATGTAAAGCTTTAATTTCAGTATCCACGAAACAAATTTTGCTCCTCTACACACACACACACACGCACACACAAATAATAGATGGATATATATCGGTTTTCCAAACTCGAAAACTTCATAAACCATGTGATTCCTTGGGGAAAATTGAGTACATCTGCATAGTATACTACCGTCGACTACCATCAAGCAGCTTCTTATAATCGAGGATAACTCACCAAGTGTATTCAGGGCAGAATAGTAGCTCCCTTTTAAGTGAATGAGTAGAAGTTACATATATTTTCAAGGGAGAAAGTCTGCAAACCACCCATCTTTTACAAATAAACAACGTCGTCTAACGCCAACCTCGTTCTCAGCCAATCAGAACGAAGTACTAGTGTTACGTGACACTAGCGTAATAGAGAAAACACACAAAACCGAAACAAAACAGGAGAAAATGTAACCCGCAGAGAGCCAATGTTGTCCTAATACTAGTTTATGTACGATCAGACAGTTTAAAAACGAGAAAACACCTTAAAATACACTCAAAGATATGGCGGGCTAACGCAGAAATAACGCCATCTTCGATCAATCAAAATACGCGTACACGAACACTAGAACATAGAAATCTCGAGGAAAAGCAGACGAGAAAAGTAAAACTTTCCACCAAACTCGGCCACAGGTAACTTCTAGCTGGCAGACGACACAAGAAAAACAGAGCCACCCGCTGGTATTCCCAGAAAATATCAAGATGCAAAGGCTTGAAAGAAAACCGAGACAGCAGTTACTACAATTTCATTCAATCAATTGCTAGAAGCAGCCTCTTTAATGTCCTATTAAACTCTAAGCTAAAGAAACACAATAGAAAAGTTGAAAAAAAGAAGAAATGTTAAATCACGCAAAACGTGCTTGACCGGTTAAAATGATTTTTCGCACATGATCAGACGCTGGACCGAACTGGGAAGTTATCATATCACTTTGATTCTAAAATTATTATTATCAGAGATAATCGACCATATAATTGTTCATTGAATTCAATGGCGGTGATGACAATAATGGAAAATTTAGAAACAAAGCACGTGGCAACCCACACTACAATGTTGTTCGACGAGTTGATTACCTCCAAGTGGTCAATTATCAGAGCAACCCAACGAAGCGGGTCTCTGCTTACCTAGTATAAAATAAAATAAAGAAATAGACCAAAAACTGACGTTTCGACCTAGATACAGTCCTTTCTCAAGAAGCTGCCAGCAATAAAAGAGTGAAAGTGAGAAAAAAAAAGGGAGAAATAAAGTTTGAAGGGAACATCAGTAAAAGAAGCTGGAGAAAGGTAATTAGAGGAATGAAACATAATAATTAAGTATTACCAATCTGGTACAAAAAGCAGTTAGATGTAGATAATTAATCACATCAGGAAACCTTAAGATACCAATTAATAAGAGAAGAGATGTTCATTCAAATGACAAAACACCGACGAAAGAGAATAAGATACAGACCAACAATGAGTTCAGTTTATTTTTTTCCCCGTTGTTAAAAGTTTTAGTTACAGGGAACAAAATTAAACTAAACTCATTAGTGGTGTGTTTCTTTTTTCAAACTTAAAACGAACGTGTTTTGTTGATGAAGAAAGTAAATAAGTCTTCTTATATGTGATTGATAATGTCCAAGAAACATATTTACATTTTTTTAACAAGAGTTTTCATATTCTATTACGCTTTATCAATAGAAAGCAGTTGTGCCGGCCGAGCGGTCTGCGGCGGTAGGCCATCGGCTCGAAGGTCCCGGGTTCGAGTACCGGAAGGGGAATGGGTGTGGATTTTAACACTTAACAGCTAAAGGCGAATCGTGACGGGCCGAAATTCAAAGTTACTAGACTGGCTCATATAAAAATAAAGTTTACCAAAGTTTAAGAAAGCAGTTGAAAAATCTTTTTTTTAAAAGAAGAAGAAGAATTGGCAGGTTAGATAAGTATTTCATGTATCCTTCTTCAAGCTCTCAACATTAGAATTCTTTCTGTAAGCTATTAGAGGATAATTTTAGTTACACAAAGTGTGATAGTTTTTTATTTAATATATTACATTCTGTATAATTATCAAGGATGTTCTAATAGAGGATATTCGTATAACTATCTTATGACCAGCGAAAGAATAAAGGCAAAAAACAACTGAGCATCGACCAAGGTGGCGCATCTGATTGGCTAGCAGACAAGTTGTTAGCCGAGAACAATGTTTTTGATTGGTGTAAGTGGGCTAACTGGGCGGGACTAAGCTGTGACGTTTGGCTTCATGTTTTTGGCGAAATCGCATATCTTCTATTACAACATCCTTGATAATTATAATTATAGTAAACCCTGAAATTTAACGTGCAAGTTCTGATTGTCAGTTGTTCATTACATGAAAATAATGAAAGGGAGGAGAATAGATTTTTCTACGTTTCCCAGGGTTCCCGGGTGTAGTCAAGTTGTAATTTTTTTCAGATTTTCCACCTTTCTTCTTCTACCTAGTGAGGTAGACACAAATAAAACACATACCCTAGTGTCATTCCCAACCAACAGTGTTGCCAAAGTACATTCTAATATTTTAAAAAAAAACCTATATTTTCGGAACACACCATTAATACCCTTGTACAATCTTGTAAGCTTTCAGATATTGAGTTTCTCATGTTCAATGAGCAACCATACTGACTCTCTAGTGACACTGATAAATGTTGCAACTAGTTCAATAAATGGGGTTTGTGCGGAAATATACACAATTTATAAATAACTGCTTGTATAGTTTCACATGCAATGATAGTAAAATGGAGTAGCTCCTTAGAATAGAAGGAATTTGTATTCTTAGAGCTACAGAAGAAGAAGAATACTAAGAATTTGATTGAACAATGCATTAGCATTCATTTAATTAAGATCGCAAACCACTGTGATAATTATTAAGAATTTATATTCAACCTACTGAAGAGATTTGTAAGAAATGTGGCTCAAATTTGTAACTGTAACATTTCCTTTCTTCGCCGGAACATTTATGTAAGACACAAAAATAGGAAGAAAAGAATGTTGCTCAAAGACAATCTAAATAAAATTCGTATCCTAGGTCAAAAAGTTACCGTACAAAATTTCACTAAAAAGTGTGTCATCAAATGTCTAACTTTATTAGAAATTTGTTACTTGAAAGAAAAATATATGTAATTACATAACTGAATTGAATTTTATTGCGTTCCGAGACCAATCACATTGGCTATTGCCATATGGTATAGAACATGTCAATATACTAATTTGATTACTAATACATGAATTGCGTATTTACATATACCTAAGAAAATTGCTTACATGAAATGTGATTACTAATACATGGTTACATATTTATTATACTTATGTCATAATTATTTACGTGAAATTTGATTACTAATACATGAATAATTTATTTATATATACTTAAGACATAATTATTTACTTGAAATGTGATTACTAATACATGAATTACTTATTTATTATACTTATGTCATAACTATTTACGTGAAATGTGATTACTAATACATGAATTACTTATTTATTATACTTATGTCATAATTATTTACGTGAAATGTGATTACTAATACATGCATTACTTATTTATATATATATACTTAAGACATAATTATTTACGTGAAACCTTATGTGAAACAAAACAGGCCAAAGAAACATTCTGCCATTTTATCTGGAATTCGTACGTTGATTTACATGATACTTAAGGGCGGGGGGGATGATACAAATTTGGTCATTTATCTAGAAGCTGCGTTCAGATCAGTTTGTAAGTACTCTTCCACAGTGTAAAAGCAATGGTTTAACAAGAGGTTACGTAATGATCTTTTGAACAGTGATTATTTAGTTAGAGACTTAATATGATTAGGTAATTTGTTGAAAAGTTGTGCTCCTTTATATGCTATTGTTATCGAAAATAAAGTAGTATTGTGAGACGGAACCTGAAAATGACATTAAGTTCTAGTATTATGTTTATGTTTATCTTAATTCTTCTTGTACACTTCTTGATTTTTGTGAACCAGAAGGAGGGGGCTCTTATATTTATATACAATGAGACAATAGGTTTGAAAACTACAGGCCTTTGACTATATTTTGACGTATTTAGACATTTATAAGGATCTCCTTTCATTTCCGACATGTTGTGGGATCAAATATGTACATCCACCATTTGAACAGTCAAATGGTTATGATTGTCTGATTTTTTGCAGATTCTTCAACGTCTGTTAGCTGAACAGGATCTTGATCAAGAGAATATTGATGTGAAAATCGATCAGGTTGACGGCGTTCTTTACCCTGCCTACTACCCATGTACAAGAGGACGATGCGAGTATTATTGTGTTTCTATCTATGGGTGTGCCTTACCGAAAGAATCACGGGATCCAATGGCAAAATATGACGAATACAGGAATATCTTGTGTCCTGACCAATAAGACTAGTCCTACGCTATCGTTGAGTCCAGATACTTATTCAGAAACAGATCTTGTCTTTCTTGGTAACATAGTTTAATTTTTTTTCAACAAAAATATATTAATGTCATCGTTCTACTTCGATTTGTTTAAAATTGTGTCACTAACAGGTTGCTCCAGAATAACATCTATGTAAATAAAGAAAGCGTTGTAATGTTAATATTAATTACACATCTGAAAAAAGTAAGCATCTTGTTCGGACTCTGTAGTAAAAGTTTCGTCAATGGAAGATTATCTCCTGGAGAAAGGTTTAATATTTTAGTCTTGTAGAAATACTTAGGTGAGCATGTTTTAATAATTTCTATTTACGGTAATTTTGAAGGAAGTGTATTTAATAATAAAATTGTCCTCTCTTGGAACAACGGTAAAGGTTTTAATCAACAATGTAGAAGACAAGTAAAACCTTTTGCTCTACCAATGCTCCAGATTTAAAAAAAAGAAACAAAGAAAGGTAGCACATTCACATATCTGATGAAACTACCGACATTCCGAACATCATCTTAAGAGTAGTTTTAGCCATTGTACACTGTATTTATGGAAACAAAATTCAAAAGCATCCGATATGTAATTAATTCGACCACTGCGACTTTACCGTGAACGCTAGGGTAAAATGACATAGTCCTACTATGAAATTAATTGACAATACACCTAGTTGAGTCAAAGAAAAGTACGAAGATACATTAAATTGGTAGAAATACGCCATTTATTTGATGAGATGAATAAACATCATAAAATATGATCCTTACATCTTAAAAAAAGAAGCTACCTTTCTGAACATTTAACTAAAACTCAAAATCTTTATAGGATTACTGCACATTTTAATTAATGATATGAAATCTCCAAAACACAAATTTAAATATAAGTTCAGTGATTGGAACAACACACTACATTTTCACATTTTAAAAAGAATAACAACTAGAATCTTACGTAGAGCAATACCATCAGGGCTAAATTACTTTGGATATGTCAATTTTATCAGGAACAGCATCAGAGGATACAAATTGTCCTTGCAGCCTCGCCCATAAAACTAGTTATACACTACAAAAAAAAACTTCATATCATGATGCACATAGTGAAAAAAATGGATAGTTACATGTTGTTGAAAAATGAAACATTGAATGTAACGAAAACTAAAAACAGTTACTATCGGTAGTTTTTCCAGTGCCTAAATGTAACCACGTCAGTGAGCTAGGCTTCCAGTTCACTGTACAGTCGCTTTTCTGGGTAGGCACAAAGAAAATTAGATTTTCAACAGTTTCCTACCACGATGTTATTTTTTCAAAGCGCGCCATTATCACCTGATGTCCACTGTACAAGGGAAAAATTGCGTGAAGGTAAGTAAATTTTCTGCATCGTGGTACTGTAGTGTGATAACTTCAATTAGACTTGATTTAGAAAGATTTATATCTGCTTTATTTCGTAACCTACAAATAGTGAACTGATATCTGATGTTTTAGTTGCAAGAAAATTGTAATTTGAAACTAATAAGACGAATAAAACAGGTACTCAAGTTATCATCATCATCATCATCAATTCAGCCGTCTTCTGTGTCTATCCACTTATGGATGAAGGTCTTCCATTTTCTTGCTACATTCACTATGTAATCAAAAGTATCCGGATACCCATCTGAAATTAAAGTATAAGTTTGGCCGCCCTTCATCGGGAACACTGGCAGTCAATAAGGTGTTGGTCCACCCTTAGCCTTGATTACAGCCTGCACTCTCGCAGGCATACTTTCAATCAGGTAGCGGAAGGTTTCCTGGGGAATGGCAGATCATGCCTTGCGGAGCGCCGAAATGAGAAGATATATCGATATTGGCCGGTGTTGTCTAACACGAAGTCGACGTTCCAAAACATCCCAGAGATGTTCTATCGGATTAAAATGAATCCGATTTTGACGAAAATTCGTATCTAGGTAGGTGCCTAGGTAAACCCTCACAGTCAAAATTATAGCTTCTATAGTCAATAAATCACGACAAGGGGATCCGAGAAAGATGGAATGTAGAGAGCAAGTAAATAGATAACAAAGTAAGAAAATCGCCTTTTCTTTTACAAACTGTTAAATATGTATTTTGAAAGCAAATGACTATTAATGGATACTGGACAGGAGGCAATACATGTTGGACTGTATAACGATAATGACCACCATCTTGAAAGCGTTAATCTTCACTCTGCTTCAATTAAAAAAAATAGTAAGTGGGTTAAATGATATGTCAATCTGCGCTGGAATATTCCAAGAAACCCCATGACGAAGTTGGTTTCGACAAAACTCTAATCCTGTACGGGAAGATGACATGCGAAATTGACCAGGAGAATGTGTGAGGCTAAAGACGCATTCTCCTTTCTATAAATCTCTGCCATCCTTGTCTTACCAACATTCTTTACCTTCTTTCGCGGCCCTCTCCAGACTTCCGTCCGGGACACCTGTCCCCTTTGCCTCTCCCTTACTTGCGGCCCTGATATGCATGACACAAACTCGGAATATATATAAAGTGTAGCAGTGTAGTAAAATAAGAGGACAAAAGCACATCACGAGATTCCTGCCGTGAAAATAATAAAACAAAGTACAGATCAACGAGGGTGCACAAATGGTTTGTTTCGGCGCTATAGGATGCCGAAAGCGTGGGGAAAAAACTTGAGAGCTTAATATTTCCAATACCATTGACAGTAGAAGTGAGGCGGCATAGTACCCTCAAAGACTTCAAACTTGCTCTTTCGAAAATGCATATTTCAAAACTATGCATGGATGCACAACTTATTTCACAAAGGAAATAGGGGATTACCAGACATACTGGGGAGAAAGTTCGGTCGAAATAAGCACTAATAAAACGACATTCCGTATGAGTGCCGATGATAAGTGTAATCACAATCAAACCAGGCAGTGAAAGTCTATTTTACTGATAAAAATACACCACACGTTCATTGAAAAGGATGTAGGCATAAATGACTCCTGTTTGTTTTGCAACCAGTCATCCTTCTTTAAAATCGTTCCTCAAAGGAAATTCTGTTTCAGGTATCTACTCGCTGCAAACGACTTAGTTTTACTTGCCGGAAGCTAATCCTATTCACGCTTATTTCGAAACACCATTACTTCGGAGAATTTCTGGGAATCCCCTATTTCCATTAGGGAATCCCTTATGCACCCACATCACAGTTTTGAAATATCCTTTTTTTATAGTACACGTTTGAAGTCTTTGAGTGTACAATACCGCCTCAGTTCTACTATTAATAGTATATTGGAAATGTCAAGCTCTAGAATTCACTTTCTCACACTTGTGGTAGTCATGGCACAGAAACGAAACATTTGTGCACCCTCGATGGTCACTATATAATGCTATACATTTTTATTATTATTCTAATGTCAGGAATCTCGTGAGGTAGGTTTGTCGGTGTTGTTTCGCGAGCCTAAAACCAAAATCCTTAGAAGCTTATTTATTGTAGGAGTATTAGAAATGTTTTGCGGAAATGTAGGATTATCCAAAATGAAAATATACACTGGCGACATTATTGGTAGGAAGTGGCACTGGGGAATGTGGTTTACCTTATCTGCCTCAGCATACTGTTTTCGACCAAAAAGGACCAAGTTCAGAATTTCCGAAAAAAATGACAAATTATTTACATCCTGAAATTCTGAAATTTTCAATGCTAATTCTGATTGTCAGTTGTTCATCACATAAAAATAGTCAGCCAATACTAACCGCATCCTTCATCTGCTATTTCCTTTCCTACCGGAAGCTCGGCCATCTTAAAGACTGTCCATATCAACTCGTCTCCTTTCCTTGTGCCCTTTTTGTCTTCTACGAAGGATACATCACATGCATCCTTCGCGGGAGCCATCTGTGTAGCGTTCAATTGTTTCGTATGGAAACTAGCGCCACCTATGAATTGACGAATGACCAAAGCAATCGCGCCTGAAAGTGATCTCGCGTGAAAACCGGTGGTGTGGGGAGGAAAGTGAGACGTAGACGTAGTCCCGCACGATTAGCATCTTGTGTTCCTTTGTTCCCTCCATTGTATCAATAGAGTTAATCGTTCCTTTCTTTGTTTGATTATTCTTTCGAGGTATTTGGGAGATTCTGCTCAATAAGATGCATAGCATGCGGTATGTAGTTGTTATTTGCAGCAACAATGATTTTAAAACAAGAAAATTTACAGGAGAAGAAACCATTTATTTTAGGTAAGCATCTTCTTCTGTTGTGGGGGAGGATATTTGCAAAATCAAAAGAAGTGTTATGTTAAAGCACTATTCTTAGTAGACACTGTATGTGGTGCTCCATGCTCTCCTGCTCTTGTACAAAAGTTAGGAAAATACTACAATAAATGATCTGATGTATTAAAAAGAAGATCGGGTAGAGTGGCCTCTTATTGAATTGAATTGAAGAATAACTTCTTTAAGCATCTTTGAATTGGACCAGGATATGGTAAAGGAAAGAATGGGAAAAGTAGCGGTCAGAATCTTTCTTAAGTGTCATTCTGGCATTCCCTTAGTAACGAGGGGAACCGTAGAAAATCTCAGTCAGGATGTTCGGCCGTGATGTTTGAACTTGAATTTATTTACGACTTTTAGGCATCTAAGGCTCAGGTCAGGTCAGGGGAGGGGAAAGGATGAGGGTGGATGTCGGCCAGTGTCTAAGTTGAAGGTACCATCCCGGGACTTACTTGGTGTGACTGGGAAAGAAACTGGAAAAGCTCAGTCAGGATGGTAGGCTTCTGGGATTGAATCCAAGACCTCCCGAATGCTAACCCAACTTTCTACCACTGAGCTACGGCCGCTCGGTCCATGAGGTTTGAACCTGCATGCCTACCCATTGCCGATCCGATATCAGCGACTTTCAAAACAAACCGAAAGCGGCAGGTCCTTCAAGATGAGCTAATTCCTCTCAGTTCAATTCCTCTGGCGCCTTCTTTCTGTCTCAGAATCCTTTTATCAATTAGTTGGATTCGCTTTCTTACTCTTTTCCCCCTCAAACATACCTTCCATCTCTTAGTAATATCTGGCGAATGACAGAATATTCTTTGGAAGGTAGCCAGGACCATACTTGAGCTATTATCGCGGAATTCGTCTCGTGAACTGAGAAACCTTCCGTAATGATCGCGTTGTGCTGATTTTAGTTCGTATGTGCTCTTCAAAACTGTACTCAATTAAATTGAATTCATGGCTTTTAGACGTCTATATCTCAGGCCAATATAGGAAAGGGATGTCGGAAGGAGTTGACCAGAGCCTAAGTTGAAGGTACCATCCGGCATTTGCCTGATGTGACTGAAGAATACCACTGGAAAAGCATGTCAGGATGGTCGGTCGCTGGTATCGAACCTAGGACTTAAAGAATGCGAGTCCAACGCCCTACCAGTGATTCTGCCAAATCCTTCTGTGGGAGTGGCACCCCCAAATTCTTGAGAATACCGCAAACTTTAAAATGTATACGGTCAAAAATCGCTATCGATTTTTTCCATGGATGACTCCCTTGGACTCCATGGATGACTCCATGACTCCATGGATGACATCGACCATGGATGACTCCCTTACTTTACACCCCCACAAACTGAAAGTCCTAGCGGAATCCCTGCGCTCTACCACAGTTGTGTATCGTAAACCACACTCTCAAAAAACAATTGTAGTTTCGTACAAAATTGAATTAATTTTTAATGGCATTTACTTATTTTGTCCAAGTCGGGATAGGGATCTCGTCAACTCACGTACAAGTTTACAGATTCAAATGAAACTTGGTACACACGTTTATGTTGGCATCGAGTAGAGGTCTATTGCTTTTGGTCCAAAACAGTTTAAGATACGGTCAAACTAACTACACCAGTGAATTTCTGCGAATATTTTACATGAATTTCATGTATCATTTGCACCTATTCCCATTTGAAAAAATAATTTGAATCTAATATGGCGGACGGTGTGTGTCATAATTGTTAAAGATGTGTAACTTGATTTCATTCATACTGCATATGGCAGCATTCATGTTCTTTCCTATCTACAGTAATTCAAGAGATGATTCCACATTTTTCTTGAAGCAATAATATTATCGGTGGTCATATTCAATAACTTGCAAACGGTTAGAGATACTGTAAAAATAACTACACCAGTTATTTTCAGGGAAGGTTTTACATGAATTTGATGTATCACTTGCACCTATTCCCATTTGAAAAAACAAACAAACCTTGAATCCACTATGGCGGATCCAAGATGGCGGACGGTGTGTGTAATATGTGTTAGAGAAGAAGTACTTGATCAATTTGTTTTGTATATGCCCAAATTCATGTACAGTTCTATCTAAAGAAAATAAAAGTGACTGTGTCCGAGCGTAATACTTGGTAGTAGCTTACGATAGCATTCCGGATATATGAAGGCTCATAAATATGCAAATTATCAGTATGGGCCGCTACAATACACATTAGGCTGCGGAGAACTTTGCATTTTAATCAGTTTTAAAACAAAACTCCGCAAGACACTTGGTGAATGTACGTACCTTGTGAGATAAAGTGTTGAAATAATGCTATATAAATAAAATATTTTCCTTGAGGAGGGGCACACGGCCTCCGCACCCCCTCTCTGAATCCACCACTTAATACTACTCGGCAGTTTAGGACACTCGATATTATTATTGTTACCGGTAATAATAATAATAATATTTTACGTGCTTGATACAGCAGTTACAATAGCCTAGACAGCACGGGTATTATACATGAACTATGCAACTGAGTTTATGTACAAAGTTAAAGTCTAAGTTGACATTTAGCAATCTATCACATTATTACACATCCTGCTTAGCGCAGTATTCTTTTGTCTCACAATCAAACAATTCTTCTGCCTCGTCTTATGATGAGGAACCCGCCAACATAGTTTGCTCAATATATAATAATAATAATAATGAATTCTTTCTTAAACTGTAATGAACAACCACGTGTCCTATACAACACTAGTTTTAAATACATAAAATATTATAATGAAGTATAGAGTATGTAGGTTACAAAATATGGTGACGGAGTTAAAAAGAATCAAATCAAACAAATGAAAAAAAAAAAAAGAAGACACCGAAACAAAAAGATGCGGAATATAAACGTTCCTTAAGTAAATAAGAAGACACAGCGACCATGGGATCCATGCTGGTAGGTGCTGAAATGGTTGGTTCTATTAGACTGACAAGAAATACAGAAATAAATCAAATTTTGAAAAAGTAGACGAGATGAATCAAAAGGAGGCGGATTGTGTCTATGGGTTGGTAAGTTTGCTCAACTCATTGACGCCTAAAATGGGCAGCGTAACAGGTTTGCAATATCAACGATGTACCCACACGACTAGGCCACCTCCGAGATTAGAATGATTATCACCCAACATATGTTGTCTAAACCTCTCCCACAGACAAAGAGAGAGAGAGAGATTTCGATTTTCACCTTCTGATGCAATCAATACACAACAGTTGCACGTGTTTCGACTATTCGCGTATAGATGTCACACGGTGTATGCGTTTGACTCAAATGATTTTAGTAGAGTTTCTTTGAGACTCTTTGGAAGGCAGAAGTTTAAGAGAGGCTATTATTATTTAATTACCCCGGAAATTATTATGATTATTATAAAAGACTGAATTCATTCCTTATTATAATGATGTTCCAGAGATGTTGTGAAGAACGGCACCAAACTGCGCTTCCTCCTCAACCAGCGATAAATAATATGTTTAATTAAAATCCATTTGTGGTAAGCAAAAGTATGTTGTTCATAAAGTGCTGAAATTAAACAGAAGATGACACAGCATTATTGCCAATACAGCGTAGTACGAGTAGGTCATGGACTCAAAACAAGGACGCTGCCTGATTGCTTTTCCGCTTATTTTCTCCATCACACCACAAAGTAAATACAGTTGGTAAAAGAAAAGTATTTGGACAAGTTTAACAAAGAGAAGAAACAGTCTATATGACACGTTAAACGTGGCCCATTTTGAAATCCCTTGCCCTTTTATGATAATTTGGATCAGTGGCGGCTCGTGGCTTGATGAGGTGGTAGTGCCCAAAACTTCAGCACCAAAATACTCGACTATACAACGGCCGTATTTAAACGGTATTATAAACAAAAATAATTTATGTTAAACCCAACCAAGTTAATTAGAAATACACAGCATTCGTTGCATCAATTTGAAAATAAGCTTTCGATTGCGTATCTTTACTACCGTATAATATAGAATTTAAACCCTAGGGTACAATAACTCTTAGGTTCCAATTTTTATTCAAGGTGTGGGATCATTATAAGAGGTTTGACACCCCCAGTAACACACATACGTGTTTTCAACGTTGATTTTAGGTTCATCTCGTTGATTAACCGTCATCTGTTGTAAAATACGTTTATTTTAAAATCATTTCAACAAAGACGTTGTTGCGTTGATTAGACGTTAATACAACGTGTATTCAATACGTTATATTCAACTATGGTATAAAAGATTTTGTTTAACGCATTTCTTACTAATGTCAAAAATATAATTAAAACCTAATTGAACGACACAAGCTAATTTTGGTGTTCTCATGTACACATTGGAAACAGTTTGAATGTTATACCATATTTCAACGAAGTTATAATTTCGTTGATACGACGTTAAAGTGACGTACTTTCACTACTAGAATTCATACTATGTGCTAGATTTCATTTCACACTTATATTCCTAATTTAATTGCTCAAATATTATAATTAAAAGCAAATACAATGAAAATAACTATATTTTTCATGTTTTCATTTGCATGTTGAAAACAGGTTGAATTTTAAGCTATATTTCAACGAACATATAATTTCAACGATACAGAATAAGAATAGTGCCCTCTCTAGGTGGGTTCTTGGATAAGTAGTCAATGCATCGAGCTACGAACGAGAAATACAGAACGTTCCTGTGTTCGAACCCCACAGCAGCCACTCTGATTATTTATTGTTGGATAGTTATCACCGTATATCGTGATAAAAGCAACGAATAAAATGAAACTAAATGAGTGTATACCAATAGACAACATTCATGCTCTGTTTTGGCCAACTGAACCCGTTTCTTCATCATTTCTTCTCAACCACCATTCAACGTCGAATGAATGAACCGTTGAACAGGCGGACATTTCGGTACATTTACAACGTTAACATAACATTTCGGTACTAACGTTTATTCCACGTATTTTCAACGTTCGTGTGCTACTGGGGACCATAATGTTTACTTTGTCTGTGACATCATGCAGAATGTCTTAAGTTGGTTGGTTGAATTCTTGTGGAGTTTCTGTTACCCACAGCAAGACTCCAAGCTGTTTTTTCTATTTCAACCATAACTTATTTCCTGAGTCTCTTCCTTAACTAGCCTGCCTAGTTAAGCGGATGTAAGATTTCTGTCTCTAGCCGGACTTGAATCCGTAGTGTTTAGTGGCGTCCACCCCAGGACACTGAGCTCAATATACTGTATATCCACAGTATAGAAGTCTGCTTTAATAAGCCATTTGTCACTGCCGATCTAAAAAAATGAAAAACTAATTTCGGTTATGAATTTCCGATGATCGATTCGCTTCTTTGTTGATTTGGCTCTGGAGCGAAAAGAGGTTAAGAAAATTTCTAACGACAATCTTTTTAATGATTCCTTAAATGAAGCCAAGACATTGCCCTTTGATACGTTAGAGTTTCTCATCTGCTGCAAATAACATTTTACAAAAAGTTAACAATTAGGATTTCCTTATTTTTTATGTTACTTGTTTTTGGCTATCTCTTACTAACAGCAAAGCAATACGTACAGGGATTCCGCTAGGATTTTCAGTTTGCGGGTGTAAAATCAAAACTGGCAGGGTGAAAGTGGAGTTTCGCACGGTTACTGTCGATTTTTGACCGTATTTTTTAACATTAGGGGTGCTTTCGAGGATATGGGGGATGACATCCCCCACAGGGGAGTGGCGGAATCACTGAGTACGTATATGCATAATATGAAGTAAAAACTACGCTTGGAAATGGGTGGGATGCGCCCAGTGATATATGAATTCTTTCCTAAATTATCTGCCCTCCCCCCCAAGCAAAACCTGAAATGACGCCACTAATTAAAAATGCTACAGCTGCTCTACAATTTCAACTATGAGGAAGTTCCCGATATTTGGACACTTTATTCATCCTAATTAACCTGTATTTTGCAAAGCATGTGCATGTGTAAATATATTTATCTGATTATTAATTTGAACGCTTTTAAGTTTTCATCGGGAAAGTAGTTTTATTGAGTTTATGCTTGTAATGAGCTGCTTAAAACTTCATTTAATTATGTATTATTTGACATTACCCAATTATATATTTGGTGCCCAATAGATGGCAGCAAAAACATATGAACCTTTTAGAGGGGAAAGAATTTTTCGAATTATTGTTATTTTAAAGAATTTTACATTGTTTTCATACTAACTACTAACTAGCTAACTAACTCTATGGCTTATGGAACTCACAAGTTCATCGCCGCCGTAACAAACATTCGCTATTGGATTCTATCCTGGGCAATATCAAGTCAGTTTTCATCACGAACACCTACTTCTCGAAGATCCCTTCTAATATTGTCCTCCCAACGACGTCTCTGTCTTCCCAATGGCCTCCTTCCATCCGGCCTTCCAAGCAGGATAGAATATAATCTTCGTTTTTCCACCATCCGAGCTACATGGCCTGCCCAACTTTAGTCGTCGTGATTTCATTATTTACAACATCTGGTGAATCGTAGTCCGTGAAGCTCTTCATTATGCAGTCTCCTCCATTCTCCAGTCATCTCGTCCCGTATTATTTACAACTAATTTCATTTGTATATATTGTTTCGAAAGTATATTAAAAGTTCAAAACGTAGTAAAATAAACTATTTCATGCATGAATATTAAAAGTTTGACCGAATACATGACTGACCAATGCCAAATGGCAAATCGCATACAATACGAAAAGGTAGTTGGGATAAAAAAAAAAAAAATGTCGCCTCCCCGCCAAGACATTCTATTTATTTATGTAAAGGCTTAATTTATGTTAAAAAAACATTGGATTTGGGGAATAAAATAGCTGTACACATCTATATATTCTTCGTTAATATTATTTACCTTTGTTACAAAATGTTTCTGTTTCTCATTACCTTCAAGGAAGTTCTGTACCAAAATAATCCCTCCCTCTACATGAACCAGCCTTCAACTTGGCACAAAATTGCCAATATCTTAAGCTTTTTTCCGTCATGCGCATGCGCAGAAACAAATGTTTTTAGACATTTGGGAGCACCATATTCTAGCTGGCCCCAACGTGATTCGGAGAGTATCGAATCGTCGCGTGGAACGTCAGAAGTTTCATTGGAACAGGTTACAACTATAGCGAAGAACTGTGCTTGTGTGTGATATGAGATAATGAAATATACAATTTTTTCTCCTTTATTCATTGGTAGTGCCATGGCACACTGGCTCCTCCTCACTGGCCGCGGCTGATTTGGATGAACTCGATAGAATGCTATAGAAATAACTACCACTCGCTACACCTGTAAGATAACAGGCAGCGAAAGAGTGACAACTACGTAAATTCATTGCAAAAATGTATTTGGGCAACCCTATAGTCCCATACTACTCTCGAAAGAAATGTTTTAGGTATTCTTTTGTGTACAAGAACAGTGGCGAAGCGTGAGATAAGAAAATGGGTACAGTTGTAATATGTATATAAAGTAGAAATTATAATTACACAGATAATTGAATACATTGTTTTATGTAAAAGGTGTACAACTTTGCTTCCGCCGTTTTTCTTCCGATATTCGAGGTTTTATTGTCAAAAACTGGTTATACATTTACGATCCAAAATATTTTCCATCACTGGCTACTACTATCTCCCATCTTTCGGGAAGCGTACGAATCCCGCGTCGAAAAAACTGCTCATCTTTTGAGGCGATCCACGTATGGATCCATTTTTTGACTTCGTCATAAGAACGGAAGTGCTGGTCAGCCAGGCCGTGTGTCATTGATCGAAAGAAGTGATAGTTAGAGGGAGCAATGGATGGAGAATACGGCGGGTGGGGTAGGATTTCCCATTTGAACGTTTCCAAGTATGTTTTGACCGATCTTGCGACATGGGGTCTAGCATGGTCATTGTACAATGACTTTATCGTGTCTCGTCGTATTGCGGCCGTTTGTCTTTCAATGCTCGGTTTAAACGCATTAATTGCTTTCGATACAGATCGCCTGTGATTGTTTCAGTCGGTTTGAGGAGCTCATAATACACTACGCCGAGCTGGTCCCACCAAATACAGAGCATGACTTTGGAGCTGTGAATATTCGGTTTGACCGTCGACGTGGGAGCATGGCCGGGAGGTCCCCATGATTTTCTGCACTTGGAGTTATCGTAATGAATCCATATTTCGTCCCCAGTCACGATGCGATGCAGAAATCCCTTCCGTCTTTGCCTTACAAGCAGCTGTTCACAAGCAAACAAAACGCAGTTCAACATCTCTCGGCTTCAGCTCGTGCGGCACCCAATATTCTTGTTTCTGAATCATTCCCATGGCTTTGATGCGTTTTGAAATGGCTTGTTGAGTCACTCCTAATGATCCTGTCAATTCTTCTGGCGTTTGACATAAGTCTTCATGAAGTAATACCTCCAATTCTGCATCTTGGAAAACCTTCTCTCTTCCACCGCCATGTCGGTTTTCGATGTCAAAATCACCGTTCTTGAAGGGTTGAAACCACTCGCGACACGTTCTTTCACTAATAGCGGTCTCGCCATAAGTTTCTGAGATCATTCGATGAGCCTTAGCCGCAATTTCTCCATATTGAAACAGAAAATTAACACCTCCCACAAATGACGAGAATTGGCTCGTACACTGCCATTTTTACTCGCGAATAACTTTACGACATAATTCGACTAATTGTAATGAGTCCCTTTGTACCATAGAATCTACAACCGTGACTAAAAATACTATGTATATTAAACGTTGCAGCTGTGCGGTCAAATCTTAAGAAATTCCATTTCATTTTCTTCTCAGGGTCGCTCTTGCAGGTTCGAAGCACAATGCCTTTGATAACAACCTATACCTAATAAAGTGCCCCAAAGCTACACCGTAGTGGTGACACAAAGTAAAATTGCAGAGAAATATATCCACAATTGCTGCGGCGCTTTTCAACAGCCTGGGCAATGCAGACTATTCCTCCACTACGTCTAGCTATAAAGAAGACGGAGAAATGTCACAACAAAATAAGTTTATTTAATAGAGAGTTGAAGTATAATAAATTTCATCTTGATTACCTCTCTTAATTACGTCTGCATCTTGTATTTTTCTTAATGCTAGCTTGTTGCTAGCTCCCCCAAAGGACTACACCCTCTATTTGGGAAGGGAAGTTTTGGAATGATGGGATTATAGGGAATGTAAGGTGGGCTATCGGATTTTAATTTATTGTTTGATTTCTTTATTTCTTTTCCGATTAACTCTTTATTTACTCATATTGGTACTTAATATTGAACATTATGAGCTTTTGCTCATAATCATAACTTGGGTGTAATGGTACTTGATTATGAGGAATGGGAGTGAGGTGCAGTAAGACGCCACAACACGGTGATGACTAAGGACAGATGCTTGTGAATCTTCTTGTTCATGGGCTTCTCTGAACTTAGATGGAGACAGGTGAGACCCTTCTAGTACACTGATGATTACTGTGCAACATATGAGGGTGCTACGTGGTGAGGCATGCTGGTAGATGAAAAGCTGATAGATATGCAAAGTCAGGATTGTTGGGTGGTAATGTGTAATGGTATAGAGTGAATAAGAGGGAAAGTGGTGGTTGGACGTATGTAGTTCGAGTAGGATTAGTCTCGTGATTCTGAATAATCTCATGCAGGAGTAGATGGTTTTCTTCATATCTGCGTGTGATGTATCTAGTCCGTAGTTTCTCTAGGTGGAGTAGCAGATGGGGGAATGTAATTCGTTCATATAGTTCATGAGTAGGACTAGGAAGTTTTACCCGGTATGCAATTCTGCATGTCTTTCAAGAATTTGAAATTTCTTATAGAATTTGTCATCCGTTGAAATCCATGCATGGAACCTATAGGTAAAGACCGGGCGGAGGAAAAGCTTTATACGTGTTGATGATAGTTGTTGGCTTTAGACCCCAGGTGGTACCTGTTAGATGTTTTAGGAGATTTAAACAATTGGTTGCTTTTGAAATGATTTTTTGTAATGAGGTCGCCATGTGAGATGGTGGTCGAAGATTATACCTAGATACCTGTATGTGACTTGTTTAGATGGTATAACGGGCTCATGTGAGACTTGAATATTAATCGATTGGGATTTCTTCGGACTCTTGATCTGCGTCTAGGTGGAATGAAGACAATGGCTTGAGTCTTGCGAGAATTTATGGTGAGCCCCCACTTACTGCACCATGTGGTGAAATTGTTGATGGCCTCGGTGAGTGTGCGAATGATATGTTGTATGGAGTGGCTGAGGGCAAGAGAGGCAGTGTCATCGGCGTACTGGAAGAGATGGATGTTGGGTGGTAAGGGTGGAAAATCTGCGACAAAAAGAAGGTATAAAAGTGGGGATAGGGAGGAACCTTGTGATACTCCGCAGTATAGGAAGACAGGGTGAGAGATAGCAGAGTTAATGTTGATGTAGGCTAAACGGTTGGTAAGGAAGTGGAAAATAAATCGTAGGTATGTGACAGGAAGTCTGAAAGCTTGGAGTTTGTAGAGAAGAGCCTGGTGCCAAACACGATCGAAAGCTTTTTCCAGGTCGAAAAGAATTAAACAGGAGGGTTGTGATGTGTTGTAATGGTTAATAATAATCATATTTGTAAGTCTGAGAAGTTGATCGTTTATACTGAATGATGGACGGAAACCAGCTTGATGGATGGGAAGAAGATTGTAATGATCTAGGTGAGTGTGGAGTCGTTTAACCAAGATTTTCTTAGAGTTTTACTGAATGTAGATGTTAGTTGTATGGGGCGGTATGAGGAGACTTCATGCGGTGGTTTTTGAGGTTTGGGAAACATTAGTGTTTTAGATGTTTTCCATTCGGGTGGGATATATCCAGTGCGGAGGATGAAGGTAAATATTGTGGCGAGGAGATGGATTAAGTTAATAGGAGCTTCCTTGAGATGGCGGTAGATTATTTGGTCGATTCCAGGAGCGGTATTGCGTTTGCGGGCGATGGCTTGGTGATTTCATCGGTGGTAATACGTGCAGTAAGTGGGTGTTCTGGAAGAAGGTGATCTGTGCTAGGTTGTAGATGAGGTGATGATAAATTAAGACGGTCAGAAGGATGTCGTTGGCATGGATTGAATGGGATTTGTGGAGTAAAGATGATTTGTAGGTAATTAGCGAATGCGTTAGCTTTGTCTTCGTCAGAGTGAAGGGCGTGTTCTTCTTGGATGAGTGGGTAGGATGATTTACTGTATTTACCGGTTACTGAATTAAAGCACTTCCAATACTTGGTATAATGGTTGGTCTTAGTCATTATCCATTGTCGAAGTTTATATGCCTTAATATAGTTATGAACTGTACGTTGATATTGTCGGTGAAGACGGAGAGATTCAGGGTTGCCTGTACGTTGATAGTCACGAAAAAGTGTTCGAGAACGATTTATTAATGGTAAATATTGCGAAAGTAAGTTTGGACGATGAGGGTGTGTGCTGCTAGTTGGGTTGTGTTTTTTTTAGAAGCGTGATAAATTATCTTATGGATGATGGCAAGAGCAGTGTAGAGTTCATGTTCAGTTGATGGAAGTGTTATAAGTTCAGTATGAGTTTGTACAGAGTTTCTATATCCATCCCAGTCGGCTTTGTCGAAACGAAGTACGGTTCGTTTAGGTGGCTGTGATGTGTGATCGATACGTTGATGAGTTTGGATCGTTTGTTTCACCGGTACATGTTCACTGCCAAGATGATCTAAAACTTCTATGAGGCTGAATGTGGCTAATGATGTGGAAGTGATGATGACATCGGGAGTAGTATTAGAAATGGGTCGGGTGGGTTTTGGAATATGATGAATGGTTCCGGTTGTTTGTAATTCTATAAGATTTTGAAAGTCTGTTTTTCTCTAGCTGTGCGACTGTGAATGTTAACATCGGCCATGATGATGTAGTGACGAAAATTGTTGGAAATATATGTGAAAAACCTTGTCGGAATATGGTGGCCGGGCCTTATGTATATGGTCGCTAGGGTGATGTAGATACTTTTGTAATAGATGGTGGTGATAAGATGTTCTGGAAGGTTGGCTTGGTGTTGTCTGTGGGCTATGAATGGAGGAAAACCTATTGCTACTCCACGATTTGCTCGGAGGGCTGGTATGGTACTGTCACAACGTAAGAGGGTATATCCTGGTATTTTACAGTTGTGTTTCGAGGTGAGATAGGTTTCATTAAGTATGAATGTATTGACGTGTTCTTCGAGCAGAAGTTGTGTGAAGAGAGGTTTATGGGAGGTGAGAGAGCGAATGTTTAGGAACAAAAACCTCAAAGCCATAATAATCATGATCAAATGGTGAGATGTTGAGATTAGTTTACACTTCTGTCTCCAAAGCACTGCTATGAAAATGAACGTACGGGCCGGAATAGGTTGCGTTGCATCTTATACCTGACAAGTGCTACTTACATACCTAGTAAATATATTTATCTGGTATACTTGATCTATAACCCACTCTAATTACATTTAACGAGAATGTCTATTAAATTAGCAATTCCTATTTATCTCTTTTAAAACTAGTGCCATTGATTTAATATTGCACTTTACAATTAAATAAAATATAAAAAAGTTGCTCGCTTCGGTTTTCCAGTGACAAAAGTACAGCCATCTAGCGAGCACCTCGCAAAACTCTTAATATATCATGGGGAGTATAACAAGGTCATTACATAATATTTCGCTGGGGCTATGTTGCCAAATGCCCAAGCTTATTGTATGACATCTACATCTGTTTCTTTCCATAACCACATACCGCTACGGCCATCTATTGGGAAACGACTGAAGCCAGGTTGTACACCTTTTAATACAAAAATATGTTAATACACAGCATACCCCAAGTGAACATAAAACAAACATCACACATTAAACTAATAACATTACTCCATCATAGCATTACTCCATCATTACTCCATCCTGGACAGAATAATATGATTTAGTAAGTAACAGAGTGCGAACCTTTTTTTTGAATATTAGTATTTGCTCCTTACAATGTGGCGGTAACTTATTATAGAGTCGCGTACAATTTAAATAAACATTTCTTTTTAATATTTCGAGTAAATTTACTGTACTACGTAGATGTCGTTTGATTGTCTTGTATTATATGCGTGAATATCTTTTGTCTGTGTAAATATATATGTTTGTTTTGTGTTGCAAAATTTATGGATTTAAAAATATATAGACTTGGAAGAGTTAAAACATTTTGTGATCTAAATATTTGTTTACATGATGTTCTTTTATTTAGTTTGAGTAGTCTATTATTCTTAGTATTTTCTTTTGTATCCGAAAATTTGTCTGACTGCATACGATTTACGTTTAGCAAAGGGAAGGAGGGATTATTTTCTGGGAAACGAAGCTTCATTACCACAGTTTAGGAGATTATTTTCGTTCAGCCAAGTAACTATTTTGTTTATTACATCTTCTGCCTTGACCAATATTAAATTAGGATCTTTTTCAGTAATAATAATATTTATATCATCAGCATATAGCATGCACTTTGTAGGGTGTAATTAATTTATCAGATCATTTATGTAAATTATAAATATATTAGGCCCTAAGATAGAGCCCTGGGAGACACCTCTTGTAATTTTAGCTGGTTTAGAGAAGAAAGTTTGAGATTGATTTGATTCAATTTTTGTAATTTGGACAGTTTGGCATCGATTTGTTAAGTAAGATGAGAACCAATGATTTGCTACTCCTCATATGCTATATTGAAACAAATTATTGAGCATAATATTATAATCAATTTTGTCAAAAGCCTTTGACAGATCATTGAATAATCCAATGACATAATTCTTATTGTCAAGTGATTTTAGGATGTTCGTGAGAAATTCGAACAGAACAGTATCGATGCTTTTATTCTTCTGAAAACCGATCTGAGAAATCGAGATAATGTTGTGTATAGTTAAAAATTTGCTAAGTCGTTTTCTCATGACTGACTCGAATATCTTTGAAAATGTCAATAAAACTGAAACTAGTCGATAATTTGTCACGTCATTTTGGTCACAGAGGGCAAAGAGCACTTGAACTCACAATAAACATCTTTACAACAAAATTTCGCATCCACACAACATAACAGTACTTGACGCTGCATAAATGTCACAGCCATAACAAGATATGCACGCACCATAAAAAAATCCATGTGTACGCTCCCGCAGAATTCAGATGGTATTGCAAACAGCAGATAACCGAAAAACAGCGAATGCAAACGAAAAACTAAAATCTTATCCTACCAACGAAAAAATTGTTTACGATTTTGTTGCTTGGGCATGAGCATAATGTGGGTGAAATTATATATCAACAAACAAAGTCGCCGATTTCTGTGTAACTTTGAGGTGGGGGCATTCAGATATTTTTTTGTTGCCAGCTAAGGGTCTAAGAAGGCCCATATGATACAAATCCAATTCAGATTTTTCCAAATATTGTATATTCATTAGAAAAAAACACACACATATAATAATATACAAATAGTCACTATGAAGGCTTCCCAAGGCCCAGCTATTGCAGAATTTAACTATGTTTGTATAATGTTATTGTGTTCTAACTAATAAGAATAAAGTTTCTGCTGTTACTAGAGAATAAACTTAGGAAATAACAGAAACTGATGTTAGTCTATGCAGTGGAGTTATTCAACTTTTCCAAATCTGGTTCTCTTTCTGTCCGACTTACCCTTCCACCGTGCTACTGCTTCATTGGATAAATATTGTTGTTCTTTTAATTTTCGGTTCTCGATCTCGACAGGCATTGTTCCAGAAACTTTTGTCTCACCTACAGTGATAAAAAAAAATGGATAAGTTGAACAAAGAGGAAAAAAAGACTTATCACACACAGAACATGGCCCATTTCGAAATCTCTTGCCCTTTTATGATAATTTGGATACGTTAGATAGAATGCTGTAGAAATAACTATTACTCGATACACCTGTAAGGTAACAGGCAACGAAAGAGTGACAACTACGTAAATTCATCGCAAAATGTATTTGGACAATCTCGAAAAAATGTTTTAGGTACCCTATTGCGTACAAAAGCACTCTGCGTGGTGTATTGAAGCAATCCACACCGTGTCAGGCATAAAGAAGCAGCATGGGGAACAAAATGAGTTGAACAACATTGGAACTGCTCACTTTAATTTCAAATTACATGCGGAAGGTAAAAGGTACTGAGACATAGTCAAGCTTGTTGGAAAGCCATGCTCTACCATTGGATATCATAAAGAAACATAAAACAGAATAATTATTGGGGATTCGTTCTGGTCAGCTAAGGAAACTAATTGCCCGGAATAAAACCTACATTCTTCATTCTGTGAACAATACTCAAAGAATTAGTGATGAAGATTTGGCTATTTAACTTGCCTAGGATATACAAGTTAATGTTACAGATGTGTAGATCCCAATTTTTTCAATGAAATTTGGATTGTTTGTGGTGTAACATTAACTTGTATATCCTAGGCGAGTGAAGTACCCAAATCTTTAGCACTAATTCTTTGAGTTCTATTCACAGAATTAAGAATGTAGGTTTCATTCCGCGCAGTTAGTTTTCTTGGTTGGCCAGAATGGATTATATTCCGCAATAATTGCTCTGTTGTATGTTTCTTTATAATGTGTCCAACGGTAAAGCATGGCTTGCAAACAAGCTTGGCTTTCCTGACGCGGTGTGGATAGTTTCAATACACTACGTAGACTGCTCTTGTACACAAAAGGATACCTAGAACATTTATTTCGAGAGTAGTATTTGGTTGTCCAAATACTTTTTTTTTTTGCGATGAGTTTACGTAGTCCTCACTCTCTCGTTGCCTGTTACCTTACAGGTGTATCGAGTCGTAGTTATATAGTATTCTATCTAAGGTATCCAAATTATCATAAAAGGGCAAGAGATTTCGAAATGGTCCGTGTTTTACGTGTGATACAGTCTGTTTTTCCTCTTTGTTGAGCTTGTGCAAATACTTTTCTTACCTGCTGTATATAGTTTCCCTATTTATATGTTGTATTAGAAACTCAAAATTACGGTATTAACGGTAAACAATAATTGCATCCAAACAGCAGTTTTAATGTATATATTTCCTAGTGCAAGTCTACTCCTACTTTTATGTGAGTTCTTCTTGTCGCTTACTTTTCTCGTATATTTTTTAATTTTCTTAAATTATGTTTGCATATGACAAAATCACGATGAATGATGCTTAACCCTCGGAACGCCAAGATAACTTCATGTCACGGAACACCAAGATGAGTCATTTTCGACCCATGTATATTTCTCGTATTAAATAAAGTACTTTTTCAAAATCAAGGTATTTTAGAGTATGGGTGTATTCATTGTATTGTATTTATTTATAGTATTTTATTTTTCAAGTAAATACTACAAAATAATGAAAAATACAGAAAAAATAATACATCATAGTAATCTTGTAACCATTTTCATGGCTGCACAAAAATGACGATACCATGAGTTTCTTACTTATTTACACATATAAAGTACTACATATAAAACTACCAGAATCAAACTACCTTACTTTCTTACTCTCATATGTAAAGCACACCGTATCTGTTGTGTTATGATTCTTGCAAATAAGCGATTACATTGCAGACAGTATGCGGAGTACTGTCTTTACCATTACACAAGCAGCATCGTCCACGTTTCTTCGCTCCTTGATTGAGAAATTATAAAGTGTAGGACGTTTTGAAAGAGACGTGTGATCATTTGAACCGACAACAACTTGTTATATTAATATAAAATGACATTTAAAAATAGTTACAAAAAACGCCAAGATTGGGTCAAATTGACTCATGCTTGATTTGCTTAAATTATTACACAATAAATACATGGGTTTAACACCATTTTCTACCATAAGATTTTTGGACACGTACGTGAAGAATACACAGAATTTCACTCTTCCATTTAATGACTAATGGACAAAAATAAAATATTGACTGTATGGGTCATTAAATGACCCGATCTTGGCTTTCCGAGCGTTAAACAACAGAAAATACGTTTTCATTTTTTCTCTCATTCTTTATTTTCTTACTAAATGATCTTGATCGATGTTATGGATGAAACTCCAGAAACAACAAATGCACGAATTAACTCCTTTAGCCAGGAGAGGACTGTTATAGATGATGTAATTTATATAAGTACTGTAGCACACGAGTTTCAGGGAGGAATTTATCAATGAAATAGATTTGCCAAGGGAGATAAGCTTAGTAGAAAGGGATAACGAATGACCATGTACTGTAGAAATAGAAGCACCGACTTCACCTTATCATTAGGGAGGCCCGCTTCAACTTCAAAAGGGGGGAGCAGGGCCCCAAAGCCCAACCCCCGGGGGATCGGCGCCCTTGTCAACAAACCACCACAGTAGTCGTGCAGTGTGAGGTGTCAGGCGTCCAATATTCTGGGTTCGAACCCTGGCTGGGGAAAGACATTTCTGGATTTTAGACATTTAAGGTCAATTGAATCGAGACGTATTGAAGGGTTGAAGAGTGTCGGGAAAATACAAGAAATATCACAAAATAAGTTTATTGCGAAAATCAAATTTTAATTCCATAAGCACTTATGTTTAAATATGTAATATTGTCTGCTGTGGCTATTTATGAGTTTTAACCCTTCATTCTTTGACAGTTTTGTAGTTCCAGTTTGCCCCAATAGAATGAGTTATACAGTACAAAACCGTTAGAAATTGACATTCCCTCCCGACACCCTTCAGTTATTAAAATGGCCCCCAAATTCAAACTTCACAAAACATTTTCCACATTAACAATTTTAAAGTTAGAATATTTAGTAGTTCAATGAATGTCGAAATACCTTGATTTTGTTACAAAATTGATAATTTAGCTATACTGAAAGGAGAAAGCTCAACGAAATACTGTTTCTAGCAGAAAACCGCAACTTGGGGAAATTAGGAAATAAAATTGACTAAAAATTCAAAGTTTTCATTGTCACTGTGTATTGTCTCAGACAGCAACTTTCAAGAAAATGCCTGCAACGCTAAAAGTGGTTATTCAATAATAAAATAAATTGCATTCAACAACTAGATCTATTCGGGCGGGAAAGTCCCTCTCGTGCACATGCATTTCTGTTGATGCATAGAGGATATCACACATGCGCACTGGAGCGCGTTGGAGGGTAGACTTGACTTCGCAGTGTGCTGTACGACCACAGATAACTATATACATACGAGTACACAAACAAACACACGCGAACTCTCTCTCTCTCTCTCTATCATCTATGCAAGGTTTCGTCTCTTTGTCTGTGTGTGTGTGACACGACCCAGCTCGAAAGCAGCCGTGAAGAGAGACACTTAGAAGGCTGTCTATTCAAGCTTCTCTTACTTGGTGTGTTAGTATGTATGTCGTTGCTGCCAGCTACATCTGATCGTAGTCCATCCAGAGCCTCTAGCACAGCACGAACAACCTAATCCGCCATTTTTGAGTCAGCAGAAGCGTTTGCAATATTTTAGATTGTTATGGCTGTATAACGTTATTTGCTTTATTGTCAAACATAACAGAATGTATTATAAGATGAAAGTAGCTGCTATGTCAGTGATAAAGGGACAAATAAAATCAAAACTTATTACCAGTAAAAACAAAATAATTAATAATGCCTTTTTTAAAAAGTGGGTAGACGCTGTCTACCCGCACGCTTCGCTACTGTACAAGAGGAGAATGTGCGGAAGGTAAAAGGTACTGAGACATAGCCAAACTTGGAAATCCATGTTCAATCGTTGGATACATCATAAAGAAACATAAAACAGAACCATTATTGTGAAATAGAATCCACTCGGGCCAACCAAGGAAACTAACTATCCGGAATGAAACTTACATTCTTCATTCCGTGAACAAAACTCAAGGAATGAGTGCTAAAGATTTGGCTACTTCACTCGTTCATTACAGGCAAGATAATGTTACACCTCAAACAATGAAAAAATCATTTTAAAAAAGTATTTAGAAGCTGTGTAGCCAGAAACAAAACATTTATATCAGCAGAAAGCAGAAATAAGATATAATTTCCCAAGAAATGTCAATATGAGTGCCTGGGAATTTGGGTAAAAGTTTTGTTCTAGGATAGACTAAGATAAACTTGTATTGAATTGATAGATATCAGCACGTGCAGCGAGATAAGAATGAAAATGAAGACAGAAGAAACCAGAATAATGCTCCAACTACTAAAAGTGTGGAGGGTCTGTTATCATTTTGGGTTGTGTACTTAGTAATGGAATGGAAAATATCATACCATAAATACACATCTTCTGAATTACATTTTTTGAATGAATTTTGGATTGTTTGTGGTGTAACATTAACTTGCATGTCCTGGGCGAGTGAAGTAGCCAAATCTTTAGCACTAATTCTTTGAGTTTTGTTCACAGAATGAGGAATGTAGTTTTCATTCCGGGCAGTTTGTTTCCTTGCTTGGCCAGAATGGATTCTATTCCACAACAACTGTTCTGTTTTATGTTTCTTTATGATGTATGCAACGGTTTTGCATGGATTTCCAACAAGTTTGGCTATGTCTCAGTACCTTTTACCTTCCGCACGTAATTTGAAATTAAAGGGAGTTTTTTCAGTGTTTTCCACTCACTTTGTTTCCCATATTGCTTTTTTATGCCTGACGCGGTGTGGATTGTTTCAATACACTACGCAGACTACTCTTGTACACAAAGTGATTCCTAAAACGTTTCTTTCGAGAGTAGTATGGGACTATGGGGTTGTCCAAATGCTTTTTTGCGATGAATTTACGTAGTTCTCACCCTTTCGTTGCCTGTTATCTTACAGTTGTATCGACTGGTAGTTATAGGTACATAGCATTCTATCGAGAAAATCGGTCACGTTTTACGTGTGATACAGTCTGTTTCTCCCCTTTGTTGAACTTGTCCAAATCCTTTTTTTTTTTACCAACTGTACGTACATACTTCGTGATTACACTAATAGAATACTAGGATTTATATTCAATTTTGTCGAGGATTTGTGACTGATTAGAGTGTAAAGGTGGGGTGACCAGAAAACCATTTTTAAAAAAGAGGGACATCTCGCCACAAATATCGCTCCTATAGTCAAGTCTCCATAGTATTTTAAGGAATTCAGTTTTAGCTGAGTTACCTGACAGCCAGAGCACTATTACCTCATTAGCTGGGCAGTCCATTAGCTCAACTAGAATTGAATTCTTTAAAATACTTTCAACTTCATATTACAGGGTTTTATAAGCAACATTGAACCTACTTTCCAAAATTGTAATATTGTATTTCGTTTTCCATAATATTCAAAAAACGAAAAAAGTTTGTGGGGAAGATAAGATAAGATAAAATGAATTTTATGGGCGGTAACAGCACTATGGCTTACGCCCGTCCCGATACGGGGGAAGCCCCTTATCTTGGTCATATTAAAATTAAGCTGTTAATTAAAATAATATAAAAAGATAAAAGATGAAGATGTAAAAGGTCTTCACAATGAGCCAACTGGTGTATATGGCCCTTCACAAGATAAAACAAAAAGACACTATAAGAGTTAACAGCTAATAAGATAAACGGTAATCATAAAAATCTCTGCGAAAACAAGTTAAAATATTACCGTTTAAGTTTAGGTTTATACCTAGTTTTCCCTTTACGTCCCACAAGATTAAAATCAATATCCATTAGGTGGTCCTGAATCATGTCTGAAGCCAAAGATGAACTTGGTTCATCGACAGTATGTGCAAACTCTTCCTGAGCTAACTGAGCAGTCAAAACGTTCGTCAGAGTCTTAATGCTTGTAGTGAGAGGCGAAGTTCGAACTAATTTCGAGACTTTATAGGGACTAAAAGTAGTCTTAGCCCGTGGAGTTTTAGAGCTCTGCACAGGTGTTTTTTGTACCTGACTCTGCGTCGGCATATTGGGAGGAGTCTCCGAATCTTTGGGCGGCTTCGGAGGGTCGTCATGCACATCAGACACTGTTTGTGTTGATACGTTAACTGTCTGGGTACCAACCGAGACAGTTTTAACTGCTATTTTGGCTACAACATGTGAAAACGCACCAGAGGGAAGGGTGCGCTGAGACTCTTTTACGCGACGTTTTGCATCGCCAGCAGATATTTTCTCAATAACCATCAGCTCTCTAATACGTTTTTCTTCTTTAAATACCGGACAGTCACGCGACCAGGCCGTGTGATCACCCTTGCAATTAATACACTGAGGTTTTAGTGATGTGCAAGGATCCGCACCATGGCTACTGGTTCCGCAAATTGCACATACAGCAGAGGTCGCCTTACACGACGTGCTGGTGTGTCCATAGTGCTGACATTTAAAGCAGCGGAGCGGACTGGGTATATACGGACGGACAGGTAAGCAATAGAATGCTGCCTTCACGTCCTTGGGGAGCTGTGGCATGGCGAACGTCAGAATTAACGAATTCGTGGGTTGCAGTTCTCCACTCTTTCTACTTTTAATGCGCCTAACATTCACTACACCTTGGCTTGCGAGTTCATCCTTAATCTCTTCTTCAGGGACATCTACCAAGTCCCAACAAGATATTACGCCCTGACTATAATTGAGTTGACGATGCGGTTCAACTTGAACCTCGAATTGTCCTAGGGTCGTCATTTTCAAGAGATTAGCTGACTGTTTGTTAGTGGATGTCTCCACGAGCAATGTGCCGTTGCGAAGCTTCTTAACATGTTTAAGTTCGCCGGCGACATAATGCAGTTGTTTTTGTATAATGAAAGGGGATAACCCCTTCAAACCACCTGGATTATCTGCTTCATTCTTTACTTTAATAACAAGATATCGTGTGATAGTCGATACGATACTTGTCTGTTCCTCTATTTCGATTTTCTTTGCGGTGTCACTGGTTATTTCGGTAACTATATGCGCCTTCTTTCTATTATCCTCAGTGACTTTCTCTTCATTCTGTCTCTTGGTTTTCTTCGTTTCTTTGTCTGTGCGCGAAGGCGACTTGTTAGGATGTGGTGGAGCCATGATGAATTTTAGCCGTAAATGCCCACACTTCTCCGTCTTCGTTCTGAGGAGCCAACGAGGCTGCCGGGTACTACCCTCATCACCCTTGTCAGCAAGCTGGAAATCGAGGCGAAGTCCAATGACTTGGCGTCGAAATCACTTGTACTCCCGACTGATGGATACTTGGGACACCCACTCCCCCGAGTGTTGGCGAGACCAAAGGTCCGAAGAGCTCCCCAATGGCGCACTTCCCAGTCTCAACGAGCTAGACCATCCAAGAATCTGCTGTTAAGAACTAGGCGCTATCCAATGGTTCCGCCCCCTTTCCCCTGGGCCCCAGGGGCCATCGTCAATGCAAGTACATCCTGTCACATCCTTGGTCATTGCGCGGAGGCGCAACTCACAGCAAAAGAGGAGATGAAATGATGATCATCTGTGGATGAAAATGAGGTGAATGGGAATGGAACTCCTCTGTGCTGGTCCTCCTTTCAAGCAGCGTAGGTGTTTAGCTGCGAGGGCTGATTGCAGCCAGCAAAAGCCAGCTGGACGATGGGGTCGCCAATTCCCTACGCCGTATACGAGCAGCGATGGTCTGCTGCTCGGGCTATGTGATGATGCATCACGTTGCGGCCCGTAGGCCTGCGATGAGGTCGCCAATCCCCTACGCTAGTGGGAAGTAAAAATTCTCAATAGAGAAGCACTTGGGCCCTTGTGGGGAAGAGTGAAAAGGAGCGTTCAGCGCACATTTCCTCGGCACAGTACACAGTGGTCCAGAACCCCCAATATCGCGACTAACTTAATTTTTTGAACTTTTAAAAAATTAGTAACTTCCTCCATATTTATAAAGAAGAATAACCAGACCACCCAAAAACCACCTGGGTTATGATCCTTCTCGTCCAGTTAGTCACGTAGCAACCCGTGAAGTGTGAAAATGTGGTGTAATGAAATTGCAAATTTTTATCCACGTTGGACCAGATTTTTGCTTTGAGACCAATTTTGGAGAAGAAATGGGAATACAATGGGACGGTTCATCAGCTATTCATTGATTTTAAGAAAGCATATGATTCTATCAAAAGGGACAAGTTATACAGTATCCTGATACGATTTGGAATTCCTAAAAAATTGGTGCAACTAGTGAAGATGTGTCACAGCGACCCCATAAGCAGAGTACGGATAGGTAATAATATGTCAGATAGTTTCAAGATTCGCAACGGATTGAAACAAGGCGATGCCTTGTCCCCACTACTGTTTAACTTCGCGTTAGAATATGCGATTTTAAAAATGAAAGGGGACAAAAAGGGACTATCATTGAATGGTTTGAATCAACTGTTTGTATACGCGGATGATGTAGATTTAATAGGGGACGATATAGATGCACTACAAAGCAACACCGATGTCTTAGTAGAAGCGTGCGATGAGATAGGTCTACAGGTAAACATAGATAAAACAAAATACATGATAACAAGCCGAAGCACAGGGAATGAAGGAATTAAAAACATAAGAATTAGGGATGAGGTAATAGAGAAAGTAAACAAATTTAAATACTTGGGAGCATACGTAACAAGCAAAAATGAGGTCACTGAAGAAATAAAAAGTCGCTTAGTATCGGGGAACGCATGTTTCTATTCAGTCCAAAAACTTCTAACATCGCGATTAATATCAAGGAAATTGAAATTAAAAATATACAGAACGGTTATTCTGCCGGTAATACTGTACGGTTGCGAAAGTTGGAGTACGACCCTAGCAGATGAACATAAATTACGTGTATTTGAAAATAAGGTTTTGAGAAAGATATATGGGCCGAAACGGGACGAGATGACTGGAGAGTGGAGGAGACTGCATAATGAAGAACTCCACGGACTGTACGATTCACCAGATGTTGTAAAAATAATGAAATCGAGACGACTAAGGTGGGCAGGGCATGTAGCTCGGATGGAGGAAAAACGAAGATTATATTCTATCCTGGTTGGAAGGCCCGATGGAAAGAGGCCATTGGGAAGACCGAGACGTCGTTGGGAGGACAATATTAGAAGAGATCTTCGAGAAGTAGGTGTTCGTGATGAAAACTGGCTTGATACTGCCCAGGATAGAATCCAATGGCGAACGTTTGTTACTGCGGCGATGAACGTGCGAGTTCCATAAGCCATAGAGTTAGTTAGTTAGTTTATTTTATACGACCCTTCCCAGCTTTTCTGGTACGTATTATATATTATTTTGTTTGTTCAAGTTTCTAGTTTTCATAATGATACATAGACATATCATATTTGCTAAGATATCATCTTTAGCAAGCCACCCAGCACAAAACTTAATCGTATACCCAGTCCAACGAGCCCTATATGAACGCCGTGGTCACGCTACCCGATCACTTGGCATCCGAGCATCAGAGTTGTTGGAGAATCTGAAGGCAGACCGCCCAACTGTCTGCCTTGTCCGAATTCCAACAACGTTTTCTTGCGTTGCAGAGTCAGTACCCACGTTTTATCTCTGTTTTTATCGATGGATCCAAATCAGATGAATCTGTTGGATGCGCGTTTGTTGTAGAAGGGGAAGCCCAGCAATTTTGTCTTAATCCCAAAGCCAGCATTTTTACTGCTGAGCTATATGCTCTTTCAAAGGCTTTGGATTTTAGTCTTGTTCGTGGTTTCAACCGCATCCTTGTTCGAAGAGTTCTGTTCAAAGCCTCAACAATATGTATTCTAAACATCCGCTCGTGCAAGATATTCTATGTAAGACACACGCTATCCGCTCTGCCGGTGGTGAAGTTGTCTTTTCGTGGATACCAAGTCATGTTGGTATCCGTGGTAATGAATTGGCAGACGAAGCTGCTCGTGAGGCCTCTTTAGGAGCTAACATTGATATTCAGCATGTCCCATTTCAGGACATGATGATATATTATAGGGATGTTACACGGAATGAATGGCAGCGACGATGGGATGGCGTTGCTGTTAATAAATTGAAAGAAATTAAGGTAACTGTTGCTCCATGGAAATCCTCTTGCCGAGACAATAGGCGTGAAGAAGTACTTTTATGTCGTCTACGTATAGGACACAGTCGCCTGATACACGGATATCTGTTACGACGATTGGATCCACCACATGGTAATAATTGCAATGTGGTTTTAAGTATTCGTCACATTCTTTTAGATTGTCCAGGATATAGTCATCTCAGACAACGCTATAACATCCCCAATGACATGGCGTCATTGTTAGAGGATGAACCAGGTATGTTGCGGAGAGTTCTTATGTTTGTTCGTGAGACAGGTTTATCTCCGTCTATCTGAGATGATTGTTTTGGTTAGCTGTTGTTTTATGTAGTATTATTTTATTTTTGTGAAGGCCCATTTACAGCCTTATGTTTTACCTTTTATGCTAAAGACTCTCTACATCTTTAGTTTTTACCACGGTTTTATTTTTCTGAAGACAGTTTACATCTTCAGCTTTTATATGATTTTATAATTTTAGTTTATTAATAGCTATTTTTAAGTCGTGACAATGATAAGGGGCTTCCCCCGTATCGTGAAGGGCGTAAGCCATAGTGCTGTTACCGCCCATACAATTCATTTTATCTTATCTTACCTTATATACATATCATGTGTTCCGTGTCAGTTGCGCAATGTATTTTAGTGAAGGTAGGCGAAGGCGAACTGAGCTAAAAAAGAAAAAGAAAGAAAAGAAAAGTGCCGCCCAAAACTCGTCATATTGTAAGTACTTCCTTATGTCTCATAGACGAATGTGAAAAAATATTGCTCGTCCTTGCCCGTTTGTTGAAAAATATATTCTGAGCTATAATGTGAAATATCCATGCATATGATTTTTTTTTTTCAAAAACACAATATGTTGTATACACTTGATTTTGGGATCAAAATATCGTTACTGTACAAAGAGGCAACATCTACCCGTTTCTGCAGACCCATATGATTGAAATTCAAGAAGTAATCCTCAGAAATGTGCGAGATATATAGAAGAATAAGCTCAGACCAACAACAATTAAACTGGGTGAGAAGGAGTCCTTTTTCAGAATATTGAAGCTAACAATGAGGGATGGCAAAGTTTACATCATTCTGATATGTACTAAATCAACACACAAGTGCTATATCTGCGGTGCCAGCCCGAAGGAAATTAATTCATTGTAGAAGAAATCAGTAAATCCATCCATATTCACTTTTTCCTATCAATCTTAGACGCGTGGATTCTATTTTGCGAGTGACTCAAACCGAACAGACATTAAAGTGGCATATAAGAAGACAGGAGAAAGAAGAAAAAGTTGCTTAAAGGAAACAAAATGATCCAGAACGGGTTTCGGCAGCAGCTGGGCATACTAGCAGATCAACCAAATCCTGAAGGAAGCGGAAATACTAATCACAGCAAATCAATGAGAAGGTTTTCTTCTTCAATATAACCAGATTTTCACCATCATCACATGGACTAATCAAGACCTGCTGCAGACCATCCTGCGGGTTCGAAATCGACACAGCTCTTACCGTCCATACTACGAATTTTATCTTAGCGAAATTGACACATATAAATTTGAGAAGTTACCAGCCTTCTAATTATATATTAAGTTACATCCATGGTACTACATGTCTCTCAGCATGGATAAGCAGGGGTGGAATGGCAATTTTTTCTTGGGTACACGCTGTTCCATGAGTTCTCGGCCAGACTCTTCTCGGACTCGCGATAACTAGAACTTCGATTTTCCTGGAACAATGGTATTTTTTTTACAAAAAAAATGTGGTTGCATAACAAGCTGGGATAAGAATTACGTACATCGAAAAACGTTTGATGCGTTCATCATTAGTGAGAGAGAATATCATTGTCCGGTTCGATAGCAGTGATTACGTATGTCATTTCTACTCGCACGGAAAGTCTTCCTATTCATGATCATTTTGACTTACCTTTAGCTTAGGGAATTTCTGGAAATCCTCTAATTTTCTTGGAGAGACGCTTGCAAAATTTTACAATATACATTTTGGATACACTAGGTTTAAAGTCTTTGAGATACCATGCCGCATCAGCTTTGCTGTTTATGGTATTGGCAGTGTTCGATTTGCCGGTGGGGATGCCGAAGATTTTCCCTTGTGGGTGAGAATTTCATCTCCGATTGTTGATTCCGAATATCATCCCAACCAAGGTAAAATCTTTGTATCTACCCAAACAGGTAGTATGTTGAAACTTACCTGCACCCATTAGTTTTTGCCCCACCCTCCTTCGTAATTTATAACAAATCGAACACTGGGTATTGGAAATGTGAAGCTTTTAAGTTCATTTATGGCAACTTGTAGCTTCGAAACAAGCAAAAATTTCCACACCCGGTCACTAAGCTTTTTATTTCATTTTATTTTTTGATGTATTGTGATCTCTTCAAGTTTGTCAGTCGAATTCTGTCATACCTTGTTTCCACACCCTATCTTCTTTCTACTACGTTTTCGAGAGAGCTCTTTATCTCTCGTTTTTTGGGCACAGTTTCTAGTATTTTTGCAACTGTCTTCAGAGGAATTCGAAACTAGAGTAGTGACGGGTTACAAACTACAATGATTCAAGTTCGAATCGCGCCGTAGGCAATAACAAAATGACAAATTGCAAATGAAGATGAGTTCTCTCAAAACGTAGTAAAACAGGAATGAGTATAATTATATGATCATGAAGACAATAAACAAAGTCCAAGTAAATATTATAAATTGACAACAACCATTGTCCCTAACCTTCCGCCAAGAACAACTGTTAATTCCCTCCATAAAGTGTACGCTATTACACGAATACAAAGAGAACATTTTAAGGTAGCAAGTTATACAGTAACGTACACGTATATAACAATATATGTTATGCATATAATATTATAGACAAAAACTTGATATATTTGCTTATGCACAAGCACCTCGAGTGAAATTTACTCTTGAAAAACACACAGAGAAACTGTCCTTGCCGAGATTTGGGCTCGAACCGGAGTCTTCCAGCCACAGGTTGGGTTAGGCCGCGATAGTTTAGTGGCCAGAATACGTAACCAACAGCTGGACGACTCAGTTTAGAGTCCCTACTCGGGGGCTCAATGGTAGAGTGTTCACCTCTGGTGCTTGGGATCGTCGGTTCGATCCCTACTTGTGCCATGTGGGAGTTGTGGTGGATAAATACCGTGTGCATGGGTTTTCTCGGGGTTCTTCCGTTTACTCCCATTTTCTTCATTTCACCAATCATCCCCTTGTCGTTCATCCGGCCTGAGTCAATGTTGTCTAAAGACCTTAAACATTAAATTCAAAATTAGAGTCCCTGCCGCGCCAACAACCAACTTTTCTGTGATAAAGTTTAATGTTTGTGACGCTTCAATGTTTGCGATTCTGGAAACATTAATACTAATAACATTAGTAATAGTAATCCACATTCAAGTTCTCCTCAGTTGTGTATCCATTGTCACGGTACTACTTCTACCGTGACCAATTCACAGGTGCCAGGTGCTGGTAATAAAACAGGTAATTATGGAATGCCTGGTGGGAGAGCCAACACTAGCGTTACTGGGGTTAACCTAGTGACTGCTGAGGTTTCTCCTGACCAAGTATTCCATAATTTAAACTCCCTGAGCGATCTCCACTGGGGATCGCCAGATCAAACTTAACCGACCCATACAGAGTTCTATTCTTAGCGCTTCGGGAATAGTCTCTCCGCCTAATATTATTTCCGAAATTGAGCATTTGAAACGGTTTAACTGTTCCGAATCTAGAAGAAATAACTTCTAGGTAGTTCAACCAACACACCTTCTGGTAAATAATATAGTTACCTGCAAATTTTTACAGTTAATATTACTACTCGTATTTCAAAGTTTGTGTAAAGTGGAAAGTTTTCTTTTGGCAAGGCGTGTTCAAAAATTTTGGTGAAGAAACCTAGATTGTTTAGAATACAGGTGTTATGATTTGTACTTTTGAACGCTGAGTTCGGTTTCTTGTTTCTTTCCTCGTGGTTTCAGTTTCTTCAAAGTCACGTCTCTTGTCTTATCTTCTTTGACTATCTTCTTTCTTTACTCAGTTCATTATAACTTAAAACACAAATCGACAACTTTCGAACATTACATAACAAATACATTTTAAGCATTTAATTACAAGTATATTTTGTCTGAACATAAATATAACATCTTACATTTTTACACAAACATTATTACACATTAATATTACGCTCATTTAGAGCTACATACATTTGTCATATATTACACTTCTAAAAATTTTCTTTATTTCATTCTTTTCTTTAAAAAAGTGGGTGAGCGATCTAAGATATTTTCTGTCGTTTTACCCTCCTACTATCTTCTATTATGTCTTGATCTTAAACAAATATACAAATGCATTTGTTTACATTTACTTAATATTTACACACTCAAATATACATATAAAAATAACTTATACAATTACATTGATTATCTCCACTTAGTTTTAATTACTTATTATTATTATGGGTTGTATTAGTCAGGCTCCGACCAATGACTCAAATTGACTATGATATGTCTTTTCATTTTATATAAATTAACTTTTTGTAATTTTATTTTAAATCTTAAATGCATTTTCTATTACAATGAGTTGTTTAGAATGGAGCTTGAGCTATGTACTGTGTATTATTTTTCATGTTGTTTATTGTTTTGAGTTAGGAATTCATTTTATTTTCTTTATTGACAAGATGGCACAGTCGGAACTGGAGTTCTGTCCCTCAATGACCCATCTTCTCCTGTTTGTGGGAGTAGTATGTAACGACTTGAACCTCCGTTACATTGTGTTTTATTTCACACAGTTTTGTTTCGTTTATATTGAGCTTGAAAAGGGAAGGATTTTTACTGTGCTGATCTTCGGATCACTTTTGCCCATCGCTTATAATTTTTCGAGCAAAGGTATATATTATCGTTTTCTTTTGTTTTCTTTATTATGGCGCAAAGTTACTTTCCCTTGAACTACTTTTTAAAGCATCTTCCGTTTAAAGCAGTGTCGTTCCTTATCATTGGACGGGAGTCAATGATTCATTTCAGTTATGTGGTTCTTTTCTACTGGCATATCTTCCCGCCAGAGTAAGGCTTTGTTCATAAATAATTATTAATTTAAATAATCTTCCTAAATATTTCTGATTTCTTCACTTTTGGTAACTTTACCGTTCGTTTAGAGTGTTGAAATGTGAGAATTTTCCTTTGTGGTTAGAAATCAGGATATGTTAACAGTGTTGTTTTGTTGCGCTTTTCGATCGTCATTAAAGGTGGTGAAAGGGGCGTGTCCTTGTTCGGTAGAAGACAACATCATGGCTGAAGAAAATCAGGCAACTGGACTTCAGTTTTAAAAAAGCAGGAAATTTCAATAAAAATATTCGAGTAAATTTATTTCAGTTACCTGACAGGTAATGCGTATACATGTCTTGTTAAAATCCAAAAAGGGTCATCTTCACATTACCAGGTTAGTTGAGAAATAACAATTTGATATCCTGGAACAAGTTTCGTCTCTCTTTGCATGCTTCTGGATACATTTGTGAAGGAAGACATCTTCATAATTTTGTGAAATTATTTTTATTGCGATTTGGACTTTTGAAACTAAATTTCCTTAACAATATTTGCTTTTGGATGTCATTTAATACTCTGTTTGAGATGTTTAATTTCTCCGTTTTAATTTTTTATGTACAAGGTGTAATTCTCAGCATGCAAAGCTAAACTGCTACGGTGAACATAGGCTGTCTGTATGTTGAAGTAGCTGCGCTATACAATAGCTATGACTCGTTAACGTATTTCTCCCTCACCTCATCATTACTTGAAAGATTCTCACATTTGAGATTTAGAATGTTTTTTTTTATTTAATCTTTTTAAATATGTTTTGTAGCTACTTCTGCGAAAATATGTTAGTTTCCGAATATGCTCACTATAAATTTTTCCTAACTGTAAAGGTTTAATACCTACGTTCAGTGACAGATGGTGTTATTTCGATCGTTAACATGTGACATTTTTTTTACCGATGAATATTCGAATAACTGACATGATCGTAAGACTTGTTCTAAATTAAACATGTGTAAAGAACTTAAGTGATTATTACAGAATTTTGTTCCAACATTGAAATTTGTTTGTTATGACAGATTGGGTGCATAGAGCTTCCCTCTATCCGCCTTGTACTTGCATTACTTATTGTTTGGAACTCATTGGAAAAGTGTTTTTAATGGAACTGACCCAACGTCAACTGTAATTTTTCATATAGTGTTCAAGAAAGGGTCAGATTTTTTAGTTGTTTATTATAACTGAACTTATGCGAAGTCATGTTCATATAAAAAGCAGTGATTTGCAAATTATTTCGAAAAATAAGAATTTGTATTTGAGTTGCTAAATGTGAACTCGTTTTGTGAAACCTTATTTCTGTCCAACTGGTTTGAAATGTGTAAATACACATTAATAGACAGAAAAGATAAAATCGATCATGGGGGAAACAATAGAGGAGATTAACACGGAAGAAGTTCAAAAGAAGAGAGATGTGAAAAAAATTTGGGAACAATTAAAGACGAATGGATATAGTGAGGATGACAGAAGAATGATCAGGAGGAGAAATTTGCCCAAAAAAGAAGAAGGAGGGAGAAGGAAAGGAAAGTTAAAAGAAAAAGTGGTTTGAAATGGAATGGGGGGGGGGGGGGAAGAATTACCGAAAAAAATCAAGCGGCTGTTGGGAAAGGTTGAAGTAAAAATATATAGGAAAGGAGGAGTCTTTGACTTAGTGACAAAACAAGAAAAAAGGTACTCTAAAGTCAGAACAAAGATGAGTGGTGTACACTGTACACTGTACAATGTTTCGTGTATGAACTGTGAGGCAGTGTATATAGGAGAGACGAAAAAGAAATTACAGGAGAGGCTTAAAAACGCAAAGATGACGTCAGACTAAAACGAGAAGGAATTGCTGTTTACAAACATGTACATTAAGATGCGCATGATATAGACTCGGAAGGTACGGAGATACTAGAATAAAAGGAAAGGTTGTTGGTTAGGAAGTGGAAAGAAGCTAGGAGAATTAGGTAATCGGGAGATAAAGCGATGACGTAGAATGGCGGGTTGAGTATAAATGAGGAAGGAGAAGACATACTGGGAAGAGAAGAGCGGAGAAAGTATTCTAGAAAATAAAGACTGTTCTGTCGTAGTCCCGCCAGTAGGACTGTCGACTCTCCTTTATCATTTATTTCTTCCTTCTTTTAAGGTTTCCTTTTTATTATTTATTTGTGAGTTATTTATTTTTTATATTTAGTACCGGTATTTAATTATTTATTATCTTAAATATTTCGATTCAGCTTTTTTGTTATGTAGTTTGCTCTTACAAGTTTATTATAGCGTTCTAGTTGACTATGGAGTTTGGCCTGTGAACGAAGGACTATGATTAGTTACAATTTGTTTAGTTTTGGAAAGTAAACGAATTATGGGACGTGATTGGCGGAAGAAGTAAAAAGGATCTCTTGGCCTTCTGGTGCTTTTTATGAATTGTTAGTGTTGATTAGTGTATTGTCTGAGGAAGATATTGTTAGAACATTGAAGGTGTAACGCTTGCTGTTTATTTTACAATAAAGTTAACTATAATAACCTTGTCAGCCTGTTTTAATTAAATTAAAAATGAATACAAGGCCTCAGTATAATTATGTCCGAACTTTTGAAGTTTTGACGAAGGGACCAATGAAGTTCTTTTTCCGGAAGTTCAGTCGTTTTTTTTTTATCCAGAAGACCCAGTGAAACATACCAGAGGGTGTGTTACTGCCTATTTGACCAAAACCACCCGTGTTAACAATGTTACCATCTGAAGTATATTTAACGTAGTGAAAGTTAATAGTTCACCAAAATTTACTAACAGTAAATTGCAGTTAAAGATGTGTTTTTGCTTCATTAAATATTGGACAGAAGATTGATGAAAGGAAATGAATTGTGGTATCCATATTATTTTGTCTAGTGACCGAAATAGTGAAATAAATGTATCTAGTGCTTCTATAATTAAAAATGTTTTGAATCACGACAGACTCAAGCCGACGTTGCAGGGTAATGATCATTTTGCACTTTCAGGAAGATATGACAACGACAGGCTTGACGATTGAAGAAGATTTTCGAGGTCTTCGTTAATATGTGCACGCACAAATGTTTATCAACAAGATATAGTGTAGACTCACCATTAGTTTTTAAATGTGTGTTGAATACTGGCTTAATAATGCCAAAGTGAAACTTTTCGGACATGGAAAGTTCTTCCGTTGAATATTTTTAGTTCAACATAAACATTACTTCCTGAGCGAAATCAACATTAATTTGTTTCGAGAATATATTTGGTATTTCGAAGCTTGTTACTTAATTACATTTGTTATTTATACTTGTTATGCTCGTTATTTAATTACACATGTCATTAACATCATTTCTAGAATGAGGAAAGACAAAAACAACAACTTAGAAATACCAGTGAGCTCTAGTTCATCCTACTGGACTACTCGATAGCATTACAAATTAGGTTAGTACAGTGGTTTCTCTTTAATTCGAACTCCAAGGGGATGCGAATAAGATTAGAATTATTCAAAATTTGAATTAACCAAAACATACATTCTTAAAGACAAGCACTATAATAAATCTATTTACTACTGTGTAAACAAAAACAATGAAAATGCAGTGACCCTTACGTTAAAAGTTGAAGTATTTTGTGAGTGTCCCTATAGTGCAAGAAAAAAGAAATCCTCCCAAAATTATTAAACTACCAGTAAAAGGAAACACATTTAAATTTAAATGAATGCAATGAAGCTAATGTATTTACACATAAAATCTTACAAGTGTATAACAACATTAGTTACCTCGTGATTCATGTTTCCTTTGGTTTATTTATTTTTAGACGTTTAACGAAATTTCCACTTCAGTTTTCGTGTTAACTCAGTGCATTTAAGAAGTATTTTACAATATTTTTTCTTCCAAAACATTGGCTACTGGAGGAGGAGTTTAAGGACATGCATCTGCACACAAAAGGGGTAGACAATCCAACGAGATTGAGCAGAGGGTGGAGGCTGCAGACCAGCAAACAATATTTTTTTCTACGGCTGCCTCTGAATAGCTGTAAAGCAGTTGAAACTACATTCTTCTGTTTGCTTAAAGACCGTGGATCAAATGTTTGACACATTGGAATTTAGGAATACTGTACTTTCTTTCCTTTTGAATTAATGAAATCGTGACTTCGAATTATCCAAATAAGAGGTTTGAAAATTCGAATTACATGCAAATTTTTAACATTGGTTTGAATAGAAATTTCAAGGGGATAGAAATTTCAAGGAATAAGCTTCTGTTCGCATTAGCCAATAATTCGAATTATCCAAGTTCGAATTACAGAGAGTCCACCGTATTTGAAGCTAGACCCAAGAGAGCATACTTATGCTCACGTGTCCACTTTAAGTTGAATAGACAGAAATAAACTTTTTTAAATGTATATTGAATTTTATTTATGCCCTTTAGACATCTAAGACTCAGGATACATTTTTTGCGCTTGTTGTTGCTATATACACGTTCTTAATTTATGTTTTAGGGCTGATTTTCATGAAAGCTTGCGTTGCTTCCGATTTGGGTGAGTAGTCAATTGAAACACGTATTTGATTGCCGAATATTGCGTGTTCTAAGTGTAACATGTGTTTCAATTGGCTATTTACACAAAGCACAAGCTTCCAAGGAAAGCAGCCCTTAAGTATTATAAATAACGTGAATATTATTTATCGGCTTTGCCCTTATATGCGCAATCTTGTGTGCGCGAAACTCGATATAAACGGGCCACATAGCGATAACAAGCGTAAAAAACTGGATTAGAAGTGAAAGTTTGGTCCATTTTGGATTAAACCGAAAATAGACAATGAAGATTATATGTTTCCACTGCGTCTGGGATGAAATACTAGACCGAGAGATTCTGTATCTTTAGGAACAGGTGAATAAGAAATACAATGAGAATAAAAGCTGTTTATAAAATATACCACAGTGTTACAAAGTTGTTCGTTATTCTAATAATAGGGTCTATCTTGCTTTGTTCTTAAACTTAACTTCTGAGCATAAAAAATAGTGATAATATCATCATTTCATTCATGTTAATTTGCAATAATTATACCTAGGGGATACCCGCAACCTTATCAGTGTTTTAGGCCCTTACATCGACACATCAAACAGATGACGTTCATATATTGTACAGATGTGAAACAAGTCTTAATTCAGTTATCTTAATTCTTTGTCGCAAATCTTCATTCACAAACATTGTAACAATCATACTTAATAGTGAATTCAACCACTACAATTCCAAGTCACTTTCTCTTGCTTGGCTTTGTAAAGAAATACTTTTTCAGGTTGAAGATTCAATTCTTTTCACTTTCAACCACATCCCATCTACCACTTTTAAATTGGCGGAGAACTTTTCGAATACTGGTGGAATCTTTGTCTTCTCACAAGGTGCAAATTCAAAATTACGCAATGCGTGGATCAAAGCAACTTTAGCATCCAGTAAAGCAAATCTCATACCTGAAAAGGAGGAAAGAAAAACTAGTAGAATTTATCATTACATGATACATAATTACTTTATAGTTAAGAATATATTAAGGGTATAAATTACCTTTGAGGCTTACTTTTACTGTTTGTTACAATTATTGATTCCAAAGCTAACAGATTCATAGAAAATGTAAAAACTTGAATTATTAACAAATAGGTCTCGAAACGTGACGAAATAGATAATGCCAAGTATATTCATAATAGAAACTCATTTACCTCAAAATGAGAGCAAATATAATTTTTTTTTTTTACTAATTTGCAAAATAACAACATAAAACTTATTATTACATCTTCAGTGTTTTTTTTCTCTCTCTCTTTTACGATGCCTTTTATATATGCTTATTATCTTAACTCTGACACTGCAACATTTACGTAATTGTTTACGGTACATTTTCCAGGCACGTTTTTTTTTAGACAAATGCAGAACTGTTTTGAGTGTAATGAAAGTCAGTTTAGAAGAATTAGCTAACGCACATTGCAACTACTTGCAAATATTTTATATATAAAACATGTTCAAATTCGAAGTAACATTGTACCTTAATTTCGTTTACACAAGGAGGCTGTGTATGCTAATTAGTTGAAAACACACAGAAAAAAAGTGTCGCTGCAGGAACCGGAAATCGAACTGTCCTTTCATAACATTATTCTGGTATGAAACATGACTTTGACTTCAATGTGTTTGTAAAAATATGTTAAGCATTGTGTATATATGATGTATTTTCGAATTACGAGTTGTTTCTAATGAAAAACTAACATTAGATAACGGAATCTTCATAATCCTTATTTACTTACTCTATGGCTTACGGAACTCGTAAGTTCATCGCCCCAGTAACAAACGTTCTCCATAGGATTCTATCCTGAGCAAGAACAAGCCAGTTTTCATCACGAACACCTGATTCTCAAAGCTCCCTTCTAATATTATCCTCCCAACGTCGTTTCGGTCTTCCCGAGGTTCTCTTACCCTCCGGTTTACCAACCACGATGGAATATAATCTCTTCCTATCCGAGCTACATGGTCTGCCCATCTTAGTCGTCGCGATTTCATTATTCTTACAACATCGGGTACGTCGTAAAGTCCGTGAAGTTCTTCATTATGCAGTCTCCTCCATTCTCCAGTCATCTCGTCCAGTATATCTTTCTTAAAACCTTATTTTCAAACACTCGTAATTTATGTTCATCTGCTAGGGTCGTACTCGCAACCGTAAAGTATTACTGGCAGAATAACCGTTCTATATATTTTCAACCTCCTCGATATTAATCGCGAGAATAGGAGTTTCTGGGCTGAGTAGAAATATGCGTTGCCCGATCCTAAGTGACTTTTATTTCTTCCGTGATCTAGTTTTCCCTTGTTATATATGTTTCCAAGAATTTAAATTTGTTTACTTTCTCTATGTTCTTATTCTTAATAGTTATGTACCTATTTCCCTTATTCCCTGTCTTTCGGCTTGTTATCATGTATTTTGTTTTCTCAATGTACCTGTAGGCTCTCATCTCATCGCACAAACATCGGTGTTACTTTGTAGTGCATCTATATCGTCTCCTATTAAAACTACATCATTCCCGTATACGAACAGTTGATTCAGGCCATTCAATGTTAGTCCCTTTTTGTCCTCTTTTGATTTCTGAATCGTTTAATCAAACGCGAAGTTCAAAGTAATGGTGACAAGGCATCATCTTGTTTCAATCCGTTGCGAATCTCGAAACTATCTGACATATTATTACCTATTCGTACTCTGCTTATGGTGTAGCTGAGACAGATCGCCACTGGAATTTCAAATTATACCAGGATATTGTATAATTTTCCCCTTTTGATAGAGTCATATACTTTCTTAAAATAAATGAATAGCTGGTGACCGTCCCATTGCATTCTCATTTCTTCTCCAAAATTTGTCTCAAGGCGAAAATCTGCTCCAACGTGGATCTATTTCTTCTAATTCCACATTGGTGATCTCCAATTATTTCATCTACGTATACGATTAGATATTTTTGAAACTTGAAATTTTTCAATTTCTTTATCGACATTTTGACCTCGATCTCGCTAGGTTTGGGTGTTTAAGGTTCTGCTGTATAGATTTTAAATTCCTCTGTTTCTTCTCCGTTGTGTACATTAAGAAGTTTGTGAAAATAATTTTTCCACACATCGATAATTTTAGTCGGATCTGCTTAAAGATCTCAGCGTTCATTTCTAATCATCCCTAATCTAGGTTGGTAAACTTTCCTTAACGAATTTACCCCTTTGTACAGATCTCGTACGTTATTTGTCTTCCCGTTTTCCTCTTTCTCCTGAATCTTCTGCGTCAAATATTCTCACTTTTTTTTTCTGAACCCGCGTGTGGCGTTTCGTTCGGCGTTACTGTAGTGGTTGGTATTTGCTTCGTTTTTATTTCTTAGCCATCGTTGCCTTGCTTGTTTTCGTTCCTCATAAAGTTTAAGGCATTCTTCATCAAACCAAGACTTGGTTTTCTGCTATTTCTTCTCACCTAAACGTTCCTTCGCTGCGCCCTTCACTGTATCATGAATCGCCTCCCACATCTTACTTACATCAATTTCATTATTACTGTCATCTATATTACTCGAGTCGGCTAAGATTTCGAACCTATTTGAGATTTTCAGTTGGTAATCTGCTCTTACGTTCGGATTATCTGATCTTTTAAGCGTTCATAATCCTTAGAATCAATTAATTTATAAGATGTTATTTTAAGTTAAATCACTGCATTGAACAGAAGGTAAGTGTGTACGCTGTAGTTTTGCCTAGTTGTATTTTTTTGTCTCTGTTTCTTATCAATAGGCATTAAAGTTCTACTCTTAGGAGTATCACACTACTTTGATAATAATTTATTTTTATTATCATAGGTTGAAAATATTTTTATAGAACATCTGTTTCAACATTTTCAATCATTATAAACTAACTAACTTAGCTTTTATAAGGTCATGTCTCATATTTAAGAATCTTTTAGGCCATCTACTTCCGAGTGCTACTATGAATTAACATTTCATTTCATTACTGTTAACTACTAAATGTTAATAAATACAGTTTTGTTCGGATAAACACTGTTTATTAAATTGTAATCATTTCTGTTTCGCTCTAAATGTAAGAAAATAGTTTACTCTGCTTTATGGTATTGTATAAAACTTTAGCTTTGAAATAATCGAAATGTACTGAAAAATGTTTATGGAAGGTGGTATACCCATACTCTTTACACTTTTACTTTTAATAGTCTCCTTACTCTTAAATGAACATGACCTTGTTTCCTATTGCTTATCTTGTACCTTATCAGCAGACATCAACTGGAAACGTGCCTTATCTAACTAACTTAGCTTATCAAGTTAGTAAAAGACATAAGTCTGTTTGTGATTTCACTTGTGTCGCACTATATTTCAAAGTCTTTCCAACATGTTTGTAGCCCTTGATAACGAAATTTATGTTAGACTTCTTTTAACAGTATTTGCATTGCTCCTTAATTTGGTTTCTATCTTGAATCTGACAACAAGACTCTCTTTTGAGTTCTTTCCCCATCCTCAGATTTATAATTCAGTATATTTTGAGAAGAATAAGTTGATAAAAACATGTTTTTGTTAGAAAAAAAATAAACATTGTTGATTATCACTATAGTCACTAATGATTGTCACTATGTACTGATGATTCTTATCTTGCAGACGATTTCACTATCAGCTAGATTGCTAGAGGCTAATCTGTTCTGAATATTTCATTCTTCGTCTTCAATTTTTGCGTTTCTTATTATCAGGTCTAATATTTTCAATTCTTTTATCACGTTTCCTTATTGTTTTTAATAACTTAAAATTTTTCTAATCTTTTTCTTAAAAAATTTATTTTGTTGTGAGAATAGAAGACTCCTTTATTGATTTGTTTGTATTCTATGGGACAGTCAGGCAGCTCCGCTCTAAACATGTCACAACTTTATAAATTAAATCCTTTGACAAGTATTCTTCTGAGAAAAGGGATGGAGATGGTAGTGGTTATACTTTGTATAATTAGGGGAAACCGGGATAATGGCGCCACCTTAAGGGAATTTGATTTCCTCCAGGCTTTACAATTGGTCATACAGAACTAGTTGTTCTTGCAAATGATACGTAAGAGTGAGGTAAGACATTCTATTTATCATAATATGTGAGTACATTTTAGAAATGTGAATATTATATAAGCAATGACAGGAAATAATATAAATGTATACACACTGGCGAAATTACCCAATACATATAAATATACGTAAGAAATTGTACATAAATAACACAAGTTCAGGGTTACAAAGCAAATATTGAACGTGGCAAATGAAAAATAAATAAAGAAATGAATATACATGCTTTCAGTATTCGAAGTTGAATAAAATCATTATACAAACTAACTACAACAAAATACAAGTAGAATGAACGAAACTTAAGATACTTTCAAATATTAAAGTCCTTTGTACTGTATTAAAAGGGCAAATGTAGGTTTATATACCTTCAAAAATAAAACTGGCATTCATACTTAAGAAATTGCAAGCGTTCTCTACAAATATATTTAAAGTACCTAACTAAGTTTACTTATAAACTCCTACTTGTAATATTTTTGACATAGAAAAATAAACTAGACATAGAGATAATTCTTTGCTTTTAACCTAGTATAAAGTGTTGTCTGTGTGTATGTAAAATTGTTGTGGTACACGTTTTACAGAACTATCATTCTGTACTATTTTAATGGCTTCCCATAGGTTTCCTTGTGTCCGCTTAGGCTTGCGCGTTGCTTGGTGCCACCTTAGCGGAATTCCCCATTTTATTGTGGGTGATATTACTCTGGTTGTTCTATAGGCAGATAAATACGAACTTCTATTAAACAAATAGAGCGAATCTTAGCCTAGATACACCTAGACTTTCAACAAGCACATAAATAATATATTAACTGGTATAGAATGATATAATAATCTTCCGTTTTCCATACCTTTAAATGTAGATGGAAATATGCTGAAAACACATTTCTCCCACTCACGCCACACGCTTTCTCACAACTGACGCTAATTCAACCCCGGCATAGTTCCATAACTATTTGCTAGATGGCAGCACTACTCGAGCACTATTCTCTTTCCGCAATTCGAGGGGGTGACAGAATTCCCCAGGCTGGCGGTATTATCCTACACTAAAATATCTTTAGAACATTTGTTGCCTGACCAAATTTGTAATTGGGTGCCAGCTTGTTGTGTTTAAGTGAAATAAATAACATTCCAGTTTCGTTCAAACAAGCAAAAACGAGTTCAACTCCTTCCTAAAAGTTGTGAAATGCGTTGATTTCTTTCGTGGTAATTTTTGTTAACGAGCGACTCAACGTCAGTGAATGATTTTGCATCCCCTAGAAGGAAAACGAATGTTTAACCTGACCACTAACTTGCCTACGCTCGCTAACGTTACTTGGCATTAATAAATATTAAACACGTAAAAGAGTCTTTATAAACATATAGTTTTAAAAAAATACTCTTTGGAAAAAGAGGTAGAGAAAAACATAACCTAGGAGGGAATCGAGTCCCAGCCTCCCAACAAAAATCTGACGCGCTACTGCCTACGGTATTCAGGCAGATAAACCGTTTCGAAAGGTTACTTATTTTCCATCTCGCACTTGAGCACATGACAGTACGGTCAGGTGACGCTACTTCCATTATGAATTTCTCTCCTCTTTGTGAAATCCCTGGCTCCATATGAGACTCACAACATTGATTTTACTCTTTATAGTAAAAACTTACCAACACAATTTCTTGGCCCACTTCCAAACGGCAGATAAACGTAAGGTGACCTCGAAGCTTTGGCCTCTGGCGAGAAACGTTCCGGATCAAATTTTTCTGGATTTGGGAAATGCTTGGGATCATAGTGGAGACCCATGATAGGAATCGTCACTAACACTCCTTTCTCTATGACAACATCTGTTCCAGGTATCGTCCAGTCCATTGTGCATTCTCTCTCTCCACGAGGGGCTGCTGGGTACTTTCTTAAAGTTTCTGTTAATAAAAGAAGTAGTAATAATAAAATACAATTACTAACATTAGTAATAGCTTTAGTGGTTTATATATTGGTATATCAATCCCTCTCTTTTGTCATGCTTGTGGTGCCTTTCACCAATCTTGGTTAGACTTTAACGAATTAAGAAACTTTAAGCGATTTTAACATTCCTCACGTTTGTTAACTAACGATTTGTTAAATGCTTAACGAAGATTGGTGAAATCCACCATTAATGTTTCAAACAAATGGAGTAGTACCATAGATATGTTTTGTGAGAAGACATAAGGTAAATGCACCAATTATTGACCATGTACCAGTAGTTGACATTTTGGAAGAAAAACTCTTCAAATAGCGTTGGCGTTAGTGATAATCTTCTGAAAAGAGAAACACCCGACAGGCCATTCTATCTGTTATTATTGTCTAGTAGTTCAGCAATGTAGTGTATTCTAGGCAAAAATTACAGAAGATTTGATTTGTATAGGTGTGTGCAATCGTGGACACTTTCTTAAGCATTTTGTTAAGGATGTGTATTTGGACTGGAAGGTATAAACGTCTTGATTTTGTGCCTATATCAGTAATACTTGCACATTTAGAAAGGACTGGTGTCTTAAATTGGAGTTAATGAAATGCATGCCTCCAGTTACAATCTAGGTGTGATTTCTTGTGGGGAGGGGGTGTCGATTACTGAATCAAACAATAACAATATTTTCAGAAGTTAACCGAGCACGTCAACTACTGGTTCAAATGAAGTACGCTTTTGTTTCCTTTGTGATCTCCCAATTTCTCTGTGAATACATTAATAAGCTCTCAAATCTGTAATTCAGTTGGTTCCAGTTGATGACCACGAGGTTAACTACTGAAACGGAAAGTCGTGAGGGACAGGCGAAGTAAAGAAGGACGGCTTTTCTTTCTTGCCGCGTGCTTTGCTTGAGAGTTCCATAAGTAGCCAATAGAGACTTGTGTTATATGTCGAATACGTACTTAAACACGTGTTTCAATTGTCTATTCAGCCAAGTCGCAAGTAAAGAACGCGACGAGCGCCTGTATGAAAAGTCAGCCTAATTCGAATCGAGTTTTTCTTTACTTGAAGCTAGTTTTCAACCATGGATACAAGGTATGTTATGCTCAAGGCTGGAGACTCATTTGAAGTTTCGATAATCTCGAATCGATCAACTTCCACTATTGCTAAAGTTATTCTAAACCCGAAACTGTGGGAGCAACTCCAAGTCTATATGTGATCATACGACTTGCTTCTCGACCAAGAATTACAGATGCTTATCAGAATAATGGAAACACCTGTAGTTGGCAACACGTCAGATGTATGGGTTGGCAGTGGTGTCGTGGCGACCGCAGCGCCGGACTGCTGGTGGTGGTGTGTTAGGTCGGTCTCCATACTACGTCAGGCGTCGTGGAACAGGAGTGTGCAGTGGCTGCAGCAGACGGAGGTAGTGTAAAATGGGAGACCTCTCAGAGTTTCAAAGAGGGCAAATTGTTGGTGCGCGGTTATGTGGAGTGAGTGTGACGGCAGTGGCTAGTGTGTTATGTGTGTCGCCAGGGACAGTGTCGAAGGTGATGACGGCCTACACAACACACGGGAAAACCACATAGGGGAAGCGGAACAGTGGGCGGAAGAAAAGCATCAGTGACAGGGCACGCCGGGTATTAAAGCGCATTGTCACGCGGAACCGTCGTGCCACTGCGGCGCAAGTGACGGAGGAACTCAATCAGCACCTCCCCCAACCTGTTTCGACAATCACAGTCCGCCGCGAATTACATGACATGAACTTACGGGGTCGTGTTGCACGGGCCAAACGTCTCATCAGGGACCAGAACGCTTTAGCACGCCGCAAATGGTGCCGCGACCATGCAACTTGGACCGTTGACGACTGGAAACGTGTGGTATGGTCGGTTGAGTCACCATTCACCCTATTCCAAACCACGGGCCGTGTTTATGTGTGGAGAACGTCCAAAGAAGCGTATGATCTGCAGTGTCTCCGCCCAACTGTGAAACATGGCGGCGGCACGGTGATGTTGTGGGCCGCAATATCATGGTTTTCATTGGGTCCTGTGGTCACACTTCGCGGACGCATCACTGCCAACGATTATGTCGCAATTTTAGCGGATGTTGTTCCCGGACAATGACGCCATATTCCAGGATGATAATGCACCCATTCACACAGCTGGAGTTGTTACAGCGTGGTTTGAGGAACATCGGGATGAAGTTCAACACCTCCCCTGGCCCGCCCAATCCCCAGATCTCAACATAATTGAACATCTGTGGTCCATCTTGGAAACACGACTCCGGCGACGATTTCCACCTCCATCCTCTCTCACAGAACTGGCCGATGCCCTGCACGAGGAATGGTGTAATATTCCACTTGCTACCATTCACGACCTCTATGCCTCCATCCCACGTCGCATCAAGGCTGTTCTGAAGGCGAAAGGTGGCCCGACACCATATTAATCTGGTAAGTTGCACTTTCGTTCAGGTGTTTCCATTATTCTGATAAGCATCTGTACTTTCCTGATGCTATCCCTTAAAAGAAACTAAATTATTTACTTAAAATACATATGATGTTTTGGAGTATTGTTAGAAGGATATTCTTTCATGTTTTATTTTCTGAACTATATATTTTTTTTCAACTAAATTAACAGATTAGTGAGGTTCGTCTCAAGAACGCAACAATCCTAATAACAAAATGGAACAATTAAACAGTTTGTTATTTCTTTCCATATCGTAAGTGCAATTCAACGGACAAGTAAATACTGCCTTATGCAAATATGCTCCCCGTACACTGAAATCGGTACAAATTCCATTTTGCTGGAAGTTAATATCGGGATGGTCGCGCTCTTTAGATGGATGCCATTAATGTTATTAATTTGTAATTAAAGGTGGAACAGTTTCCAGATTAGTCCGTAAGGATATCGCTAATAAGTTCTAATATATTAATCTGAAGAGACTTTTGCAGGTTTCTATTAATATTCCAATTTATTATCTTAAGACACCTGATCAACTACTCAATCAATAGATTGTCAATGACTAGAATTTTCGTTATCGCCGAGGGTCAACTACTGAATCATTTTTTTGTATTTTCTTAAAAATTCTAGAATAATTGACTTTTTTTTTTCACTAAACTGGCCGTGTTAGATCATAAAACTACAATTAAATTTAAAAAATGCTGTGTGTTTTTAATAAAAATATAAGGAAGATATAGCAGTTTATTTGGGAAAACAATTCTTAAGCGGTCCACTACTGGTGCTTTTACCTTAAGTGTAACAGGAATTTATTACCGGTATAAGTTATACAGAATGAGTAGCAAAAGTGAATGTACGGGAGCTGTGTAAATGGCCCATCATCCATCGGTAATCTGCATACGAATATTTAAATTGAGGATTATGAAAATTTTTTTTTGTCTTTTTTTTTTGCATGTCATTATAAGGTTTTATTAGGTATATTTTTATAATCTGGATTAACAATAGTAATATATAAGAAGGGATTTAGTTGCATATAATTACTGCATTTCCATATCAGAAGACATGGATACGAAACTGCATGGAGAATTTTGCTGGAAATACACATTTTCCTACTCAGGAAAACTGGGAGACATACTCTGCACCTGTCATCCAGACCGAGCTGTACCTCAGTGTTGTACGCTCACTGATTGAATTACAATCCAGTTAGATGAAGTTTCCTATACGACGTAAGGATCGGTAGATGGGCTACAATATGTTACTATTTTCTAATAGTTAGAAACACCGACGTCTGGTGCCAGTAGTCCTGCAAAAATGTATTGTTTCTTCCATGTA
>JAGDQP010001347.1:435-14288 GCA_022664845.1 Lepisma saccharinum | reverse complement strand
TACATGGAAGAAACAATACATTTTTGCAGGACTACTGGCACCAGACGCCGGTGTTTCTAACTATTAGAAAATAGTAACATATTTTGTAGCCCATCTACTGATCCTTACTTCTTATAGGAAACTTTCTCTAACTGGATTGTAATTCAATCAGTGAGTGTACAACACTGAGGTACAGCTCGGTCTGGATGACAGGTGCAGAGTATGTCTCCCAGTTTTCCTGAGGAGGAAAATGTGTATTTCCAGCAAAATTCTCCATGCCGTTTCGTATCCATGTCTTCTGATATAGAAATGCAGTAATTATATGCAACTAAATCCCTTCTTACATTATTACTATTGTTAATCCAGATTATAAAAATATACCTAATAAAACCTTATAATGACATGCAAAAAAAAAAAAGACAAAAAAAATTTTTCATAATCTTCAATTTAAATATTCGTATGCAGATTACCCATGGATGATGGGCCATTTACAGCTGTTTGGAAATCAATCCTCGATTGGTTGGCAAAAAAGAAAAATAATAATAATAAAAACAATATTACACTCAATATGTATCTATATACTAAGGCCCGTTTGACGTGGAATCATTTATGCTACCATAAATCTTAGCGATAGCAGTAGTGCCAGAGTGTGAAAGCAAGAATGCTATAATAGGGCAAGATGCTATGGTATAAATCCGTAATATTTTTGCTTTTCACGCTAGCACACTGCTAGCGCTAAATTTATCGTAACATAAAGGCTTCAGTGTCAAGCGGGCCTTACATCTCCAGAAACTCTCACACTAATATAGTCAAAACTACGACATTTATTAATACGGGAAGAGAAAAATGAAGCATAAGCTCATGAATTTAATTCAATGCATCTGAAACTCGAAAAATACACTTTATGGACATAGTTGTGTATTTTTTTTTCAACGGTCTTTAGTAGCGAAGTTAGTATGCTCTGCCAAAAGGGATGGAATGGAATGATAGAAGGCTAATCGTTGAGCCCTTGAGAATCATAAAACAATATCCTGCACCTGGATGTATGACCCAAAAGATCATAGAACAGTATCCTGACTTCAAAGCACTGCACACTTTTCTTTTAGCATCCTGTATCGAGGACTTACTTAATTTCTAAAATACATGTTTTATTTCTCAAAGCAAATGAATCTGGGGAAGGCATTTCGTATTATATTTATATCCCTGCACGCTTAAAAGGGGGATGACATGTTTTTGTTCTTTCCTTTAAACAACGCAATGTTTATTGCATAATGACTGTACAACCACTTCACAGGACAAAGGGTAGGAACACGATGCGGATAGAGTTGGGTTGGTGATGGGGGAGGATGGGCTTAGAAGAGGAAAAAGAGGCTGTCGATTGTTTGTTTTGCTTTCCTGTCTCTTCAATATATGTATTAGTGACCGAATATTACATGCCTCTCCCATGTAATATTTGCATTCACCAGTTTTGCAATTTCTTCAGTCTCGTTATGACGCTATTCTCCTCTCAACACTCCCAAATGAAGAGTAAAAACCGAAAGAAGGTTTATCGTTGCAAAGAAGACTTCGTGGCGGACAAACACTGTGTGCGTGGGTTTTCTCGAGGTACTCCCGTTTCCTCCCACTTTCTTCATTCCACCAGTTCATTTCATCACGATTCATATGTCCTGAGCCAAAGTTGCCTAATGGTTTTAAAAATTAAATTCAAAATTCAAGACTTGTCGTTTAGTATCCGAAAAATTCCCCAAAATACGAATTACGAAAAACTACGGTGCGTGTGTCCATGCCCCGGATATCCGAAACTCGGATCTGAAACAGAATCTGAAGTAAAACTCTGTCAGACATGACATTCCTACGGGGCTTGTGGTTAGGGACTGGACTAATATGTCAAATCTGATTATAGCAAAACATCTATGAGAAAATGATGGTTTTATTTAATATGCAATATATTCCTCTTCCTTTTTGAAAAAAATTACAACTTGATCCAAGACGGCGAATTTCAAGGTTTGGCTATGAAGCAGAAAAATCCGGAAAGGTAGGTCTCTAACACAATCTTTGGGCGGATATTTAAACATTTCATGTCTCTTTCCGTTTCCAAAACAAAATGATGTTCTGGGACTTTTGACTCACCATGTACTTTCAAAATAGCAAAATATCATCATAGAATACATCTAGTGCATTAGTGCAGCGTTACCAAAATCAAATACTAACCTTGGAGTTGGAAGTACACATTTCAGCCCAGCTGCCAATATTCCCTTCACTTATCCCGACTCGAGTCACAAAACAGTGTACTCGGTTATAGTTAGTTACACTCGTCTGTGACCTGGATTCTACAATTCCAGATGAATCCTCAAAATGTGTGCAAATTCATAACAGAATTGTGAATTTGTCAAATGATGTCTTTAACGCACAATTTAGTAGATTTTTCGAAAGAGTTCATCAGTCTCAACAAGGCACGTTGAGTGTCGTTCTTGTCTGCCCACGAGATACTAAGATTACATTGAAGAGCACAGGAAAAGAAGGGCTGTCCATTTTTGAAAGAGTTTGCACTCATAACAAGTACTATAGAATAATATCTACCCGCTACGAATGATTCAATCCAAAAGTACAAATAATCATCAAGTTTTAGAATGATTTAGGCTTTAATGGGAATAAATGGGAGATTTAGGCTTTAAAATGCATTTTACGAGAAATCACCTTTCATGGACATTCATCCTTCTTTCCCTGCACTCTTCAATTGATAGTTATGGCCATTGTTTATGGATATTGCTATAAGTGAAGATTCTGTGAACGGTTGGTGAAGGAAGTTGAGGGCTGAACAATATCCATCTCGTCGAATGGAAGCAATAGCTGGGCGTCGCTACTGTCCCACTTAGTTTGCAAAAGCAGTGACACGGCATTTAAAGAGCCTGCATTGTGGGAGGGACTTTGTGGAGAAGTAGAAGTGTGGGTAATTTTTGTATATAGTAAACTTTACCTTTTTCTTCTCTTACCAGTCAATCGGACGCTCAAGTTGTGTATTCGTCTAGTGCAGAGTATTACAATGAATTTGAATTTAATTTTCAAGGCCTTTAGGCAACTTTGGCTGAGCCCGTCTATTACAATGAGTATGCAACGTGTTGGTTGATTCACTCACTGAAACAGTATATGATTCACTCATTGCAATTATTTTTTATTTCTCGGTGAGTTTTGGTTCGTTACCAAAGACTTCTAAAAGTTCTGAGATTTAAAAATAAATATTATTTTCATTACTTATCTCAGCGACATGGTAAAAATCTGAAAAAAGATATCTGTGGACTGATAAACAATTTTTTTATTACTATACATACTTACACGTTTAAATTTTCGATTAAATGATAATTCTGATATCTCATTTCTACGAAAATTCTAGCTACATTAGTGCACAGATAAGAACTTTCTTATCAGTTTTAAGAAACAGTTTTTATACTGTGAACTTTAATATTAACACAATGTTAACTTTACATTTTCACAAGTTCTTTGCAGTCGCCATAGTAGCGATACAAAGTGACGTAATGTTTTTATTAGTCTTAATAGCACCTCTTATGTAATGTAATGCATGTAATGCTTTAACGCCTCTAGAGTTAGGTAGTTCTCTGTCTACGTATCAGACTACAAATACGGCCAAGACGTAAATTTCATGAAGGCTGTTTTGACATAAGGTTTTCTAGAATTTTCTTTTGCTCCACCAATTGAATGCTAAAATGGTAGCTAAAATAGAGGTTCCTGATTTCAGCCTTTCCCCATAAGATTGTATCCTATTAAATGCAAATTAAGTCAACGAATACTGAATCATTTCCTGACCGCTGGAAATATGGAGCAAATTAAACTTACCCTTGCTTTTTTTTTCTGTTTCGTTTAATATACATTTATTTTTTTAAGACTTTCCAGAATCACGTTTGCCTTACTTAACTATATTTCATATTTGAATTCTCACAAAATATATAGTCACAACTTATTTCTAACAGAAAATTGAAAAAGTGAACATTTGTTGATTGACAATTTCAACACAATTATTTTCTCCGTGTAGCACGAATGTTAGATGAACATCGAATTGAATAACACGGCAAGAGTTATTCACACTTGTAAAAATGATTTTAGTTTGGATATCATTGCTATCATAACCAGTTATGGGCATGAATGGTTTTTCAATAAAAATTAATTCTCGAAATATTTCCCTGCACTCTAGACTTGATGAAAACTTCGTAAAAGCAGAGAAGGAAAGCTAGAGATTCAAATATCTAACTGGAAAGTTCCCAAATATAAGTGAGGAAATTCCTATTGGGCCACAAGTAAGAAAGTTGCTCAAGTTCCGCATTGTAACTTTTAAACAAGGAACTTGCACTTGAATTCAGTTGAATGTTTATTTATGGCCTTTAGGCATCTAAGGCTCAGGCCGGAATAGAGGAGGGGAAAGGATTCGGGAAGGTGTCGGCTAGGGCCTATGTTGAAGGTGCCATCCCCGCATTTGCCTTGTGTAACTAAGGAAAAACCTCAGTCAGGATGGTCGGCCGCTGGGATTGGACCCACGACCTCCCGAACGCTACGCCAACGCTCTACTTCTGAGCTACGGCGGCTCGGTGGAACTTTCACTTGTATTGGAAATTTTTGTTACATATTATGAAAGGGTTCGTTGGAAATTGAATGCAAGAAAAATTATCAGGTTTTAATGAAAAAATCTGTTACAAAATGGCATTAAAATACACTTTCTTATGTTCCCGCAGAGAACTTAGATGACGTAAGAGATTTGTAAAGAAGAGAGGTTTCACCAAGATATCCTAATCATGGAAGAAAGAATGGATTGTTTCTGAAGAAAGAAGACAACACGGCACATAAACTAAAACAAAGAAAACAAACAAACAAAAAGTGAGAGAATTTTACTTAACAACTTCAAATTGGGTTTAATTCGTTTTCCAGGATTCTGATAACTGTATTTCTATGCTTGAATGCCTATTTTATGATTAAACTTCTTTTAAATGTACAAGCGATTAAGACAACATGAACAATCAATTTTGTTTTACATACGAAAAAGTAAAAACATCATAACATAAAATCCTTAAGTACTACAAATTTTCTAAGGCCTAATTTGAAATCAACACTCGCAACAAGTCAGCAAAGAATTGTGAAAAAGTTTCACGTTTCAGAAAAAAAAAGGTTGGTGGATATACCTGTATATACTGTGTGTATAGTACCAAATAAAAATCTTTTAGTAGTCTCAGTTTCAACATGATAGTGTAAATATTTGCTAGTCACTACCAAATAACTTACCTTGGATAACCATATCCAGATAACGCATTTCCTGTACGGCCTCGTAAGTGCATTCTCCGTTATGTTTCTCACATACATCCCAGATTTCGTCTCTCACACGTTGTTGAATGTCCGGTTCAAGAGCAAGTTCATACACAGCAAAAGAAATCAAAATGGCCACTGGATCAAATCCAGCCAATAAGAACACTAGGCTTTGGCCAACCAATATTGCATCGTCTGATAGAACTGCAAGAGAAAAGCATATTTCTTAATGACAAGAATAATGTTACTTAATACTCAACAGTTAACTCTAATATATGACAACAATTGAAGCAGTGCGATCCAAAAGCTGATAAATCCAACTTGCTTGCTTTTCAGGATGAGTGTTTGAAAGTTACAAAACACCATAAATAATAGTTTGTTTAATCATAAGAGGATATTGTTTATAGTGGAGACGAGTTTCATACTAAAGTATCATCTGGAGTGTTTGTGCAATTTTCTGATGGATATGTACCACGTAAATGAACTTGTAAAGTGTTGGACTTATCAACTTTTTGCATAGAAAATGGGAAACGAGACAAATTGAGGCACCTCATGCTGTTGAACTGATTCATTTATCAACACTATGTGCTCGATGTTATTCATTCTGAATAAGGAAGTCATAAGGCGCCTCATTCGATGCATGCAAAGCATCACGGAAAGGTATGTATTGAAAGCATATTTCCGCTGCTTCAGAATCTTCCTTCAACTCCCCACTGTTGGGTATAGAATGCATCCTCCATATTCAACATTGCTCTTTCAGGACGACTAGTCACCGTTTTTCCTGTCCTGTGGTCTTCGTTATGTCTTTCTCACATTTTTATATGTGTCACATAATTATGTCACTTCTTTGGAACACGAAGCGTAAGTTGAACTCACACTGAAATATATCCCGGAAAAACAAATTTGGACAGTGGCTTTGCACTCTATGCAGTTCCACGAACTGTCTATGTTACTTGCTACGTTCAGGTAAGATCTAAGATAAACGGTCTAATTTTGCTTAGGGTGTAATGACTTTCACGCTTTAAAGAGTTTGTCAGAAAATGCCTCACTTTCTGACGACGTGTAGTGACCAAAATTATAACGTGCGTCCATATTAACACGACCCGCCTAGCGTGGGTTAATCAATATATGAGGCTGAAGCGGTGGACTTAACAACATCTGGTCTTCCGAGTAACATACATGTCCAGTTCATCTAGGCTTAAAAACCGGACTTACGAACATTTTTCCCGAACAATCGTTTGCCTATATGTAGCAGGACAGTGCATGGAAAAAAAGAGATTAAATTAATGCTTATCTCAATATCGCCCAAAATTGACTTATTAACTTCTGCCACGCAACGCTTCAGTTGTAACGGCAGGTCAATACTAGGAAATTTGATAATTTTCCTCTATATCAGGTTAATCATAGGATTCCTCCCCGACAATATGATCAACGACTAATGTAACAGACTTACTAGATTGCCCGCTGAAATCGCGGTGTAGCGTTCCTACCCGACTCCTCATGGATGAACGCCCCGTGTATGTTTCTATCAACCTTCCTCTGGAGAAACTTGTGTTGTGCATTGGAATATCCCAACAGTTTGAGAGATCAACCCAAGGAACGACGAAAAATGTGTCAACCCTTCTGTTAGATCTCCTGGTTCCCTTGGTTCAAGAGCCCGAAAAGAAGTGAGGAGAAAACAAGTAAAATCACACAAAGTCAATTTTTTAAATTAAAAAAAGAAAAGAAAAAAAAAGTTTTGTTTGTTTTAAGAGCTACATCGAATAATACAGAGTAATTCTCTAATAGAAGTACTTATCCCATCGTAATATGTATTTCCGTCATAAAAATACTCTGCATGATTCACTACATCTCTTCATTAAGGTCGTAAAAAGAACAAAACTTGTTTTTATCTAAAAATGGACTTGAGTGCTTTGGCTTGTTTGCTCGTCAAGTGTCTTACATGGACTTACAGCTACCTTTATATCCTTACAAACGTAGTAAACAGGTACCATCATACAAACTAGTTCCACAAACGATTTTTACAATAACCATGAATTAACATTACATAGAATAATTATTATTATTCTTTCATATATTTGAATTATATTTGGTGTTTTAATATTTATTAATAAATGTATTCCTGTGCAAGAAAATCATTTTCGTAGACACAAGAATATAAACGATTTTACTATATACTTTATCAAAAAATATTGAGATAAGATATTTCAAATTTCGGATGTCATATGGTTTATAAATACTGTACGTATTATATCTTAATCTTTGAATCTTTTACGCTTAACCAAAGAATACAATGATGAAGTTAAACATAAAATCAATATAGGCCTAACATAGAAGAAATTTAAATATATAGAGCAAAGTTATTTAAATAAAGAAGATCCAATGAATAAAAGGGTATCTTAGAATCTTTATTATAGCAAATATTTCGTCTGCTAAAATATCAGTCTATTCAAAGTCCGAGAAGTAACGTTCGAAGTGGCGCTATAAATTTAACCAACAAATTTTAAATTAATCGAACTAAGTACCCACCCCAATAGCACATGCACGTTGGCCGTTTATGGGACCCATATCGCCCCACATCGTTAATGCTGGCGGGAGAGCGGTCCGCTTAGGCCCACGTCGATCGATGTACAACTAATTTAACTATTTTCTAAAACTATAGTAAGTATTGTGCAAAGAATAAATCGATCGATTTTTTTATAAAACTTTTTGTTCATAGTGAATAAATTAAAATTAAAAAAATAGAGCACTCGTCATGGAACCATATCGATCCATGCCATTAACCGCGATATCTATATTGATCAATGTCGGTCCATATGGGCGAACCGATGTTTATTCAAGCGACGCTATATCCCTCTGGTGATATAGAATATAAAAGTTCACGTTGTAGTCAATACGCGGCCAGCTTTATAAGGTGAGAAAAGAGTTGTTCATCGAAGCATGATAAAATGCAGAAATAACCTGCTCTTCCACGAGAAGGAAACAGACAAATAAAGTGTTAAAGTTAATTGTGTTTTTCTCAAGGAGTCTCTGATCACTGCAAGTACATAGACAAACCAACAAGATTTATAGTAATAATGAAGAACGGCAGTTCTTCGAGTGACGCTGGCAAAGGACACTGTTAGCGGCACTCAGATAGTATACAGTTAGTTTCGGATCTACCGAAGTATAAGTCCGATTTTGATGCTTGAACTTACATTTGAAAGCTCTTTCCAATACTAAGACACAGGAAAAAAAATGGGTCGGTAGGATCTCCTTGGGACCCCCTAGGGCGCTTTGAAAAAAAATATCAAAATTTCACTTTTTAAGGATAGCACTGACCCCAGACCATATAGGCGACCGAAACGTACTGAATCTTATTCTATGCTTCAATACGTTTCAAACGATGTACCATACGTTAAAATCGGTAGAGCGGTTCAAAAGTTACGACCTTTTTAACCGAATCACAAAATTTTCACAAATGATAGAAAGGTATGTCCGTCATTCTGTGTGTCTTTTTGTTTTAGCCCCAAATGGGTGGTACCGGGGGGGTTTTAGGGGCCCATTGCGGGCTCCCATGATGATGGGGGTAAAGCTTAGATTTTTGATAGGAGTTACGGTTTTCGAGATATGGAGGAAAATCGATCTTGTATCCTTCCGCCATAGTGACACGTGCCACTTTTTAAATACGAGCCCGTACGGAGAACACTCCCCGCCGCTGCTCCACTCATCTGGGCATGACGTAAAGGAGAAAAATGTAAAGATACATGACCGTACCTAATTTTATCTAACCTCCACGTTCCCATGGTGAGTAATTTAAAATGTACTTTCTTTCAAGAATATAAATGCATGTTTTGCGCGGGATTGCATCCTGCCCCTTGTTGCTATGAGGAAAAAATGCTACACATTATCGGTTATCCACCTCGTCCTTTAATCGAAACAAACTGTGCTTTATAGGCAATAGTCTTCAACAAAATCATTCAACATTTACTGACTTGTTGCAATATACTCAGAATGCTATAAATCACGCTTAAAAGCAGGAAATACTTTTCTTTGTTACAAGACAGGAGTCCTTGTAGACCAAAGTCCGTTTCCATCACTGCAAGCGCGAAGCGTCGGTAGCCTAATAGTAAGCGTTCTTGACTCCGCATCGTGGGTTCGCGGGTTCAAATCCCGGTCGAGTGTTTTTTTTTTTAAAAGAAAATTGTGTAAGTTCGGAAGTTCAAACCCTGAGGAACACAATATGTTCTTTTTTTTTAAAAAAAAAAGCTTATAATTCAAATTACTGTATTTTTTAAAGCCTAACAAAATAAGTGATATCAGTACAAAGCCCCGTTTGGGGTAAAAGGAAGAGTGACGCAAGAATTCTACTCACAAAAGAAGTGGTATCTGTTTTGCGAGTGACTTTCTTTGTGTCACTATGGCGAAAGTATTGCCTTTGTAATAAAATTAAGAGACAGTATCCTTCCGCCACAGTGACACAAAGAAAGTCACTCGCAAAATAGATATCACTTCTTTTGTGAGTAGAATTCTTGCGTCACTCTTCCTTTTACCCCAAACGGGGTTTTGTACTGATATTTATTACTCTGATTATCGTACAACCGGGGAACATTTTACACTTGTGTTTCGTTTGTACGGTAGAGAGTAGCGTATTTTCTCGAGGCCATGCGGTTCTTAATAGAAGTTTCCTTTAGTAGAAGGATGAGTTAAATTTGTGTTTATTTATATTTTTGTTTTACATCATTTCTTTCAATTGAAGCTGTTTCATTGTAATCATGGCCATTATACCCTTAAGTTCTTGGCAAAAAATGATTAAAAAACGTTAAAAGCGGAAGAGACGTGTTGAGCGGAACTACACATTTTTACCATGAATGCAACATCGAAAATAACATTGTTTTATAAACTAGCAGTGATCGACAATGTTTAAAATCCATTAGCACAGCGAAGTGATATAACTTTAGCTACAGAAAAATAGTATTCTTTACATAAACAGTATTTTTTACAATTTCTAACGTGTTTCACTATTTCTTATTGGGTTGTCTATGTTGGTGATCCTACATAAAAAATGCGATACCTTTTAAAAAAATAGTAAAAAAATCAGAATTACATGATGTTCACAGTGTCAATGACCGATATTGAGCGATGCCGATACCCAATATTGAGCAATGCCGATGATCGATGTCGATCTATATCGTTGACCGATATTGGCCAAGCTGTTTGCCATCCAATATGGGGCCCATGCCGTTGAACGATATCGATCGATGTCGTAAAATCCAATATGGCCATATCGGCCGACGTGGATGTGCTACTTGGACAGTCTCACTGGTGAAGAAACACATGTATTTTGGTATTCCATTTACTTTACGTATAATTAAGGATGCAACAAATCAAAATTAATTAGATTTCAAGCTTAAGAAGCGTTCTCGCGTATCTGGTTGTTCCAAGCTTGAATTAGACTAGTGATAACAACCAGGTGTTCCAAGAAGTTTGTTTCATACTTTTTTTTAAATCAAATATTCAATACAATATCAAGTTGCCGAGTGGCCGTAGCTCAGTGGTAGAGCGTTGGCTTAGCATTCGGGAGGTCGTAGATACAATCCCAGCGATCAGCTATCCTCACTGAGATTTTTCCTCAGTCATACCAGGCATATGCCGGGATGGTACCTTCTTATGCCCAGGCCGACACTTTCGGGCATCCTTTCCCCTTCCCTATCCTGTCCTGAACCTTAGATGCTTAAAGGCCATCAATAAATTTCAATTCAAGTTACAATATCAAGTTTAAGAAAATGAAAACCTTGTTACAAGCTGACATGGTACGTATGTAATTATTATTGAGTTCGATCATAGAAAACTTCCCAAAAATTGTTGATATTTTTGTATTTGTAATCTTACCTACTTTGGAGTCTTGCGTTGGCGAATCTTTTAATTCTGCTTCTTTTTCCAAAGAATCTACGTCTTCATTGTCTTTCTCCAACTCCCCCTTCCTCGCTTCAATCATCAGCTGAAGAAAGTCGTTTCTTTTAACTTCTTTTTCTTCACGATACTTTGTCGTAGACTTAATGGCATCCACAAAAAAATCCATAGATTTCGGTTCCACAAAATTAATTTTAATCCATTTCAACAGGAAAGGGAAAAAGAAAAATACAGCCATTACGATAGAGAATCGAAGTTTGCTAGGGTTTTGCAATAGATGAGCCATCTTCATAAACTCCGATTCCGGATTCTTGAGGCAATTTCCTTGAATTCCAAATGCCGTTGAAGCGACAGCATCCATAGAATATCTATATTTGAAAGGATAAAAATGAAATAAATAAATTTATTATGATTTTCGACAACCTGTTATGAATGTAGACTTATTTCTAGTTGATACAATGTGTCTATTCTTTTGTGACAATGATTTTATTAAGTACTCATTACTCAATAGTATCCTACGCCGTTATAAAGAGTGTTCCTTCTGCCATTCACTTCTATAGGTTTGAACACAACACGTTGTGAATATCATATTGATGATAGGGCAAGATTATACAAGATATTTCTGGTTTTCGGGATAGCTAGAACGCTCGCTTTCTGTGCGCGTGCTCTCGGGTTTAAAGCCACTGAGCAGCCATTGAAAGGAATAGTTCGTAGTCCACTTTCAACAAAAAGTGTAGATCCTGTCCATAGTGCTTCAGAAGCTCGTTTAGAACGTTAATAATAATTCAAAGGTATGTTTTAGAAACATATATCTTGAATGGATAGAGATACATCTTCATCTTATTGATTATAAAATATAAACCTGAATATCTATAACTCTGTTTCACTAATTGTTCTATAGAATAAAAAAAATATCATACAAAAACACATAAATCACTGAACGGAACACTAGTTTCACCACACCATCAAAACTTCAACGATATTAAGTACTTCCTATGCGTAGGCCTGTTTGAATTCAAAGATACTACGTAAAAAGAACTAAGGACCCTATTGGCAAGGAAATATTGGAAACTGATTTTAAGAATATCTGGAAATTATCTTAGAACTATTTTAGAAATATACTTGCTTTTTCAGAACATTTACTCTTCTTCCTAATATCGCAGTTGCTATTATTAATAATATACTAATAATACTTACTGGTTATTAAAACCAATGCAATTCTTGATATGGCCTTTTATTTAGCGTCAAAATTGTTATAATCATATTGGATAAGTGTTTTCCCTGGAACTGGTCCATAACACACTGATAATTACGCATATTTAACAATAACACAGTTGATATGAAACTGATCATTCATCAGACATTAATTCTGATTAGCACTGTGGTCATCTGTTATATATCAAAGATTCAATTAGAATAGTTGCATTACCAAATATATTCTTTGCATATAATCCGCTTAGACATTAATCTTCAATATCCTGTAGTTAAGAAATACTTGGAGTTCTTTATATAATCTTTTCATATTAAATACTTACTTTTTAATTTGTAACTTATTAATTAACATCTATAATTAATAAACATTGCTTCAATAATTTCAAAATTTTGTCTTCAAAAAAAGTAAAATAATACCACGGGAATTTTAAAAATATATCTTAAAAAATAATATTTTGAAAGTTCTTTTGTTACAATCAACTCTCGATGACAAGCTAATCATAAAATAATTATTTAAAGATGTTTTGAAATGGTGAACGTCAAGACATTAAAAAAGTATTCAAAAAATCTTTTAAAACTATCTCCTAACAGAATATTGAGATATTATATCACAACTGTTTTACATAATTTAAAAGCATTTTGCGATTTTGTTTTGCATCTGGAGTAGTTCTGATGAATAGAAAACTGAACAAGCCATACTTACATACGTACCCAACTTGCTCCATTCTATTTTACATAATATGTCCCATATTGTCATCTTCAGTGCAGTGTCTCACATAGCTTAGACAAATCTAAATTTTTATGTTTCATTGTGGCTAGATAGGGTGCATAGTAATGTCATTTGCAGAATAAGGTAAAATCCCAGTTTCAGCATTTTAAAATGTCCCATTTGGCTCCAAGTGTCCAACAGGATCTTAGATATGTACAATTCTATACATTTACGTTCATTGGCACAGAATAAAAAAGTATTTTTCAAGTGTAAAACTCATGGACGCGTTCAAAACTAACTCCTAGCTCATAACTCCTTGGGTTTCGCCACTCCGAAGACAGTGGTTTGGAACAAATGATGTTCTATTAGAACAACCTTGTTTGGAACGTCCTTCGACAATAGCGACATCTGTTGATAAAATAATAGACTACTTGCGTTGTTACTTTGGCGCGTTGGCTTCTATAGGGCTGCTGAGATCGTTAACCTAACGCATACACACACAGAAACAGAGAGAGAGAGAGAGAGAGAGAGAGAGAGAGAGAGAGAGAGTGTGTGTGTGTGTGTGTGTGTGTGAGGGAGAGAGAAAGAGAAAGCTGAACCACTAGACATCCACTTTTAATTTTCTTTCACCATTGCATAATTTCGTCTTGCTGTTTCTTCTGGTAAAAAAAGACCAATTCCACGAATATGGCATACGAGATGGTAAAAGTTAAAACGTACCGTGGATTTATTTTAAGGGAATTGTATTCTGCTA